>JAPFBL010000438.1:0-249611 GCA_026182355.1 Hermatobates lingyangjiaoensis | reverse complement strand
CATTCTCAACATCTGTACTCATTTCGGTTTCTTTCTGAAATAAAAGATTTTTTAATATCTATATATGATAAAAGAGTTTCAAAGCTCGCCCTGTTTGTTACCAAAAGTCCCTATTGGGTTGATTTTCAGTGTTAATTTCCCCTACGGTCTGATTGAGTCAGATGACTATCTCAACTCTTCTGATGACGGTTCAACCGAAAATTAGAGACCGTAAGTGTGTTTGTTCCTTAGTTCTGTGTTTGTGATTCACCGTGAAACATATATATATATAGTTCAACAATATAGACAAAGAACATAGAGAAATCAAAAGAACACACTTACAGTCTCTAATTTCCCGTTTGAATCGTCTTCAGGAGAGATAAGAAAGGGAAACCAAGCGCACAGGTTCAGAGACGGTTGGAGTACGAAAATTAGAGACTGTAAGTGTGTTCTTTTGATATCTCTATGTTTCTTTGTCTATATTGAACTATATTTGTCCGTTTTGGATCGTATTTCCAACGATAAGTATATATATATATTATATATATATATATTTTCTTGATAAACGGAAACACTATCCAAACTTCACACAATAACAGTTCAAAATTGAAGATAGATAGCACAAAAGTAAAGAAACACACTTACAAACTCAAATTCGGGTAATCCGTCTTCAGGAGAAAAGAGAAAGGGAGACCAAGCACGTTGTAGACGCAACGGCAAGTAAGTTACTTGTGTTACTTTTCTTGAATTTTGAACTCGTATTGTGTCCAGTTTGGATCGTGTTCCTTTAATTAAGTGATATATATATATTTCACTCAAAATTCGAAAAAACGATCCAAACTGGACGCAAATCCGCTAAAAAACGAAGAAAAGTAATAAACGAAAGAGATACACTTACAAACTCGAATTTTCGGATGATCCATCTTCAGGAGAAAATAGAAAGGGCAACCAAGCACGCTGGAAACCCAAACGGTTTCCTGCCGTTCTGTTTCCGGCGTGCTTGGTTGCCCTTTCTATTTTCTCCTGAAGACGGATCATCCGAAAATTTGTGTTTGTAAGTGTGTCTCTTTCTCTGTGTGTTGCTTTTCTTCGTTTTTGAGCTGAATAAAAAACGAAGGAAACACACAGAAAGACACAGACATAACTGACATCGATATTTCGACAATCGTCGTCATCAAGAGGTGCGAAGAGCGAAGAGTCCCACAGGAAGACAGGGCGGTACTGAACTCGGAGACCGCAGCCAGTACCCCACCACTTACCACCAAGCTGGGGAAGGGAGGGAAGGAAATGAAGAGCCAAATTAAGACACATAATAGGTGAATTCAGTCCTGGCTACATCTATGGAAACGTGAAGACGCATAAGGAAGGCTATCCCCTGCGCCCCATCATTTCGCAAGTAACAACTCCCACATACAAGGTTGCTAAAAGTCTGAATAACATGATATCTCAATACCTACCAGCAAAGTACCTAATTAAATCTACAGACGAATTCATAGAAATTTTAAAAGCAAACAAACCTAAAGGATTAATGGCATCCCTAGATGTAGAAAATTTATTCACAAATATACCGATCAAAGAAACCATAGACATCATTTGTGAAGCAGCCTATAACCATCCGGAACTACCCCCTCCACCGATGAATAGATCAACAATGGAAAAACTGCTGACCAGTTGCACCATGAAAAATCCGTTCGCACATATAGACGGTACCTTATATTACCAGATTGACGGTGTCGCTATGGGGTCACCACTAGGAGTGACATTTGCCAACTACTATATGTGTCATATCGAAAATAAGGTTCTAACCGACGAATCATTATACAAGCCTAAAGTATATTGCAGGTATGTTGATGACTGCTTCCTAGTAGTAGAAGAGCCCAACCAAATTACCCAACTAAAAACTGCCCTAGAATTGGCTTCGGTACTGAAGTTCACCCAAGAACTGTCTTTTAATAAGAGCATAAATTTCCTAGACGTTAAAATAGTTGAAAGGAACAATGACTTAACAACTTCAATTTATGTGAAACCTACACATGGAGGTATATACTTAAATGCAAAAGGTGAGTGCCCGCAACGTTATAAGGATGGAACAGTCAAAGCCCTAATCCATAGAGCCTATAAGACTTCATCCAATTGGAACATATTTCATAAAGAAACTCAAAGAATACAGCAAGTCCTGGTTAACAACGGATACAGCAATAGGCAATTTGACACCATTGTGAAGAAATATTTGAACAATCTTAATAAAAGGTGTGAAGACAAGGAGAAACAAGAAGCAGGAAGACAAGGAGAGACACACACCATATTTTATCAAAACCAATATTCAAGTGCCTACAAAACGGACGAACGCATATTGAAAGAAATCATCAAGGCCAACACTGCATGCGTAAATACCCACGACAGACTGAAAATCTGCATATACTACAAGCATTTAAGTACAACTAATTTAATCTTAAAAAATAACCTTTCTGTGAAACCACAATTGCAGCGCACCAATGTAGTGTATAGATATCACTGCAAAGTAGGAGACTGTGAACTCCTAAACTCCACTTACATTGGTGTAACAACCACAACTTTATCCAGACGCCTCACGATGCACCTAGCTGCAGGAGGACCTAAGGACCACACAGAAAAGTTACATAAAGTGGAGCTGACCAGGGAAATGCTTACAAACAATACCGAAATACTATATCAAGAACGCGATCACAGCAGATTAGGTATTGTAGAGGCCCTGAATATTTTGGAAAAGAGACCCAGTATCAATAATCAAACTGCAAGTTTTGCAAACATATTGAAGTTGCACATGGGACAGTTCCAACCTCAACATATAGGAAATTCAACAAGGAATGAAGAAACTGAAGACACACCTGTATGTGTATAACAGGAATTGCAACCTACCAGTTTAATTGTTTACCTTTATATTTTGTTAGTCGATCGTTAAAATGTAGTTTTTGTTAAAAATGTTAAATAGTTTAAAATAGTATGTGTTCAAAAATCACCCAGTAGATGGTCGAAGAAGACCGAAACGTCGGTAAAAATAAAAAAATGGACAACAAAACCTATGGTGAGTTATTACACCTAGTTCCTAAAGAAATGAAAGTGAGACTTCGAGATTTGGAAAAGAAATCCAGAACAGTCTAGTCGAAGGTTTTGTCCGGCTAACATTGTTGTTCCTTTAAATAATGTAAATTTCATTTTCTTAGTTAAAAAATTCTTACTTCTGCCTATGAAAAAGGTTTTAAATAAAACCGAAACGTTGGCAACGAGAGTTTGATTTTTTATCCTGGAAAATTGACCGAACCCCGATTAGAGAACACACCTACTATATATATATATATGGATTAATTTACCACAATGAAACAAATTTGGAAACAATGCTCTAAGGCCTTTCGTCAACACATCGTCAGAGAGCAAGTGAACTAAAAAATAATAAATACTTATTAACCTGGTTGATTGAAGTTTCTAGAATTGTTGGTAACCCTGAATGTGTTTAATGATGAAGTCTTCATCTGTTTAATAATTCCGCTAATCGAAACTTCATCCAATTTATAGAGTCCTAGGCTATTGTTCATTAATTTCTCATAAAAGTACTTTTTGAGTGCACTTTCATAACTCTTATGAGAAATTAATGAACAATACCCTAGGACTCTATAAATTGGATGAAGTTTTTTTTTGATTAGCGGAATAATTAAACAGATTAAGACTTCTTCATCATTAAACACATTCAGTGTTACCAACAATTCTAGAAACTTCAATCAACCAGTTTAACAAGTATTTATTATTTTTTTAGTTCACTTGCTCTCTGACGATGTGTTGACGAAAGGCCTTAGAACGAAATCTATTTTATTGCTTTTCAGTAAACACCAAATCGTATATTTCCTTTGATAAGTCGACATCAAAATGTTATCAGACCGTAATAAACAATTATATTTCACATAGAAGATAAATGAAGATAACTCCTTCAAACCATCTCACCATCAGTTCTTCAATAACAACATCATGATTTTCACCTTCATTCTCTTCATTAATTAAAAGTTCCAACCTTTTTATTTCAGCACCATGTTTCTTTAATTGTTCATCAGCTAAACTTCTTTGATTTTCTATACATTCCTTCAATTCGTCTCTCTAAAAGTTAGAAATAAATTAATCATTGGTTAAGAAACATTTATATCAGGGAGATTAAACTTCCAAACACCGGAGTCAACTTTTAAAAGAAAACACACATAATTGAATAGTTTTTCCACAAAAAAATACTCATATTTTCCTCATAAAAAACATACAAAACAAACTCCACTTGATTTAACTTCATCGAATATTTTTTTTCTAAATTTTGTTAAATTAAGTGAAATCAGACATAAAGTTTTTAAATGTATGTATTCAAGAAGGACTGCTCCCAACTTTTAAGGATATATATATATATATATATATTTAACAGTTCAAAATTGAATATAGGCAGCATAGAAAGTAAGGAAACACACTTTCAGACTCAAATTTTCGGGCAATCCGTCTTCAGGAGAAAAGAGAAAGGGAGACCAAGCACATTGTAGACGCAACGGCTAGTAACAACTATTAGGGTTACTAGCCGTTGCGTCTACAACGTGCTTGGTCTCCCTTTCTCTTTTCTCCTGAAGACGGATTACCCGAAAATTTGAGTTTGTAAGTGTGTTTCTTTACTTTCTGTGCTACCTATCTTCAATTTTGAACTGTTATTGTGTCCAGTTTGGATCGTATTTCCATTTATCAAGAAAAACGTATATATATATATATATATATATATATAAACGTGTATATATATATACGTTTCACGGTTAATCACAAAAACAGAACTAAGGAACAAACACACTTACGGTCTCTAATTTTCGGTTGAACCGTCATCAGAAGAGTTGAGATAGGGACACCAAGTGCAGTTGTGAAGCGACGGTTGGATTCACCGTGAAACTTTGTTGTCCTTTTAGATCGTTTTCCTGTTTACAATATATATATATATATATATTGTTAAATAACGCCCCATATTTGGCTTGAATCTGTTTCTTACACAATTTTTCGAGTTTCCAGAATTCCTTCCTCGTCTCCTCATTAAAACTATAAAGCTTATCACCAATATTGCTAGTCGACATGTTTCGAATGTACCACATTCATCATCAGGACAATAATGAGCATAATAGTAGGATTGTTAGTTTATATATATAGAGGTGGATTACTATTGGAAAGTTCACAAGACATCGCCCTGGGTCACGGGGCATTATGGGGGTTAAGGCAGGGCGGAAATTGTTTAAATATTTAAAATATTAAGTTAAATATTTATCGATCAATGGCCTGGTAAAGCTTTGTTCATTATTATGAAGATTAACAATGTTTGCTGACAGTATTGGATACGCGAGGGTATTCGATATTCCCGTCTCTAGGAGACACATCGTAATCTAAACCCGTCCATTGCTACTGTACTTTATTGTTTAATATTTCTAGTTCTACTCCATAGAGTGTCATTAAAATCCATAAAAAGCAAGTATGTGTTCAAAAAAAAAATTTGTATGTTGATATATATTTTCAACATACTTCTTAAAACAATACAACATTAAAAATAAAAAAACAATTTAATTAAAGAAGAAAACAAACAGAATGTTGCCAATTTGAAAAATACCTAAGCTTGAGATGAAATTCCCCTATCTAAGGTGTTATGCGATCCGTGCCGAAGGATGTATAATACAGGGGTTAGGTTCGGTTAGGTTGCAGTGGCAGTCCAACAAGGGAACACAAGGGACATGAAGTACAAAACATTAACTACTCCCTGGTTACCCTGGAAACTGAACTGTACACTTCCTCTAGTTACAATATCGTCAACATATAAACATAAAGTTTCTTTTTTTACACAGTGTCGCCTACCTAGATAAAAAATACCCTAAAACTAAGGATTTTTTTTTATTAAAAATTAATATTATAGATATTCAGACACAGAAATACAAATATTAAACTATTCGCAGCTTAGAAATATAAAAGAACTTTCTATTTTAACATAGTTTTACAAATATAGACATAAAAAAATACACTAAATAAAATAGTTATGTTTCTTTTACAAGTAAACAATAATAATGTAAAATATGCAAACGAGATTCAGGGAGTTTAGTAAAATTATTTCTTACTTTTTACCAAATATAAATTGAATTATAAAAATAAGCAATATTACCTCACGTTCTAAGGCGATTTCAATTTTTTCTAACTCTTTCTCGGTTTTTCTTTTTTGTTTTATTTCGTCTTTTACTATCTCATCATTCTCTTCTAGAGTTCTTCGCATTGCTCTCAATCTTTCTAATTCTAATTTATTTGAATACACTTCTTGGCGAAGTCTCTGAAAATAAAACATCAATACAAGTTTATCAGTTTAATGTACGGGTTAATACACATACACATATAAGATATCAGGTGAGTAATATATATATATATATATATATATATATATATGAAATAAAAGACCAATTCACTTCTGTATTTCTAGATTCGACATCATTAAGTGAGATATTCTGATTCGGAAACAAGGAAAAGCTCAAATCCTATACACTCAACCTTCTGATGATTTAATAGTTATTCCCTTCCTACAAGTATATATATATATATATCGAAATTTTTTATAATTTTTTTTTATTTTTTATTTATTTATTTTTTTTATTTTTTTTTTAAAGTTGTTATCAGCTTTTAATTTTATTTTAGTTAAATGTTTTCATTTTTTAATTTTTATTTGGCTTTTATCTCTTTATCTTCCCTGTCTACCTTTCCTCCGAAAGTTGGCTACACTGTTTGAGTGCTTCAGTTCGAACGCCAAGTCAGTCGTTATCAGCCTTTGGAGCGATTCACTTCTTTTCCTGAAGACGAGGACATCGAAATATAGTAGTGAGTTCAGTGGTTTCCTTTCTATGTGTTCTTTTTTAAATTCTAGTTTATATATATATATAAATATTGTTAAAAATCTGACCATATCTTGCTGAAACTTGCTTCTTATTAAGTTTTTCAAGTTTTCTAAATAGAGTTCTTGTCACTATATCCACAGTATACAATATTCTTCCGATAGTCGACATGTTACATGAGTCCATGTTTCTGCTGTCCTCAGCCATGTCTGTCCTCAGTCCCCTAACCAGGTCACTCAACCCAATGAATTTAGACAAACAACTTTAATCCCCCAACCTTCTCAACGAATTTTACTTCTCTTATATAAAGGAACAAATTATTTCAAAACTCATTTATGTCTTGATAATGGCTGAGGACAGCAGAAACATGGACTCATGTAACATGTCGACTATCGGAAGAATATTGTATACTGTGGATATAGTGACAAGAACTCTATTTAGAAAACTTGAAAAACTTAATAAGAAGCAAGTTTCAGCAAGATATGGTCAGATTTTTAACAATGTATGTTTACAGGAGGAACTCCCTTAGATAATAAAAAAAATAAAAATAAAAATTAAAAAATAATTAAATAAATAAATGATTAAAAAAAAATAAGTAAATAAATAAATTAACGGTACAAGTTAAGGCCAGGAGGAGAGCGAGCTTTGAGAAGACAGATAAATAGATATATATTTAATATATATATATAATTAAAGTTACAGCTAGAGAACACAAGAAAAAGGACGAACACTCACGAATCTCGATTTTTTCGGCGTCTTGCCGTCTTCAGGAGAGTAGAAAGAAAGAAAATAAAATAAAAGGAGAAAGAATGAAGGAACGGAGACGTAAATGCGTCCACTGGCCGATGTAAACTCATATATATATATATATAGTTCACACAGGAAAGAGAAAACACAAATAAAGACACACACAAAAGACTCACAACGATATTTCAACAGTCGTCGTCATCGGGTAGAAGTAGTCCCTTTGAGTAGCTGAAGCTAACTGAGTGGTAGGCCAAATGCAACGAACACGCGCGCACTCTGCCGGCCGCCCTAGGTAAGCTACTAACTACAGAGAGAATAATAACTAAAAAGAACAAATAAAAGCAAATAAAAATAACAGAAGGAGAAGACTAGTAAATGAAGCAATAAACAATTAAAAAAATAAAAATAAATAAAAAAATAAAAATAAAAATTAAAAAATAATAAAATAAATAAATGATTAAAAAAAAAAAGTAAATAAAAAAATTAACGGTACAAGTTAAGGCCAGGAGGAGAGCGAGCTTTGAGAAGACAGATAATTGCCTCCTCTGAAGCTCTTAAAGTAACCCGAGAAGACTGAACAGGGATATGATTAAGGACTTGGACCCGGAAGCAGTGATTAAAATCCAGTCCATGGGAATTAGAGTGGATAGCAATAGGAAGGTTTTTGCGTTGACCAACGGAAGCCCTGTGACCATTCATACGTAAGTCGAGCTGCGTAGAGGCCATACCAACGTAGAATGCATCACACTGGGTGCAGTCCAAACGGTAAACGCAATTAACCGAGGTGCATGAGGTGTGGGGAGGACAAGGGTAGTTAATATTGCTATGGGGGGAAGTAAAAAAGGGATTAGGGTTTATGATAAGACAGGTTTGGCATCTGCTCCGTCCGCACTCCACCATTCCCCTCCCAAGTGTAGGGCTCAAGGGAGAGTGATGGGAGAAAATGCCTCTGAGGTTTGGTGGTTTGCGATATGATAAGGAGGGGGCTTCAGGAAAAATAGATGAGGTAGAAGGAGAAGAGGAGAGCAATGGGAAAAACTCCTTAATAACCGAGCCAATCCTATGAGCACCAGGGAAAAAAGTGGATATCAGGAAAACACTATCAGTGTGGTCTTTTCTCGGTACGTGCCGGTGAACTATTTCAGCCGGCACGACACGACTATCAATGACATTGGAAGGGTAGCCACGATCAATTAATTTTTCCTTCAAACAGTTAATATGGGAACTACGGTTTTTCAAGTTATTACAAATCCTGTGGATGCGGATGGAAAGGGATCTGGGGATTGCTTTTTTAATGTGGGTGGGATGGCAACTACTGTAGTGGAGGTACTGCTGTGCATTCGTAGGTTTTATATGTACAGAGGTGGAGAAACTGCTATTGTTGAGGGTGACATCAACATCAAAGAAAGTAATTTTTTTGCTGGACACTTGGTGGGTGAAGGAGATGGAGGACGAAAAGTTTTGGAAGGAAAGTAGGAAGAGGTTTAACTCATGGGTACCATGTGGCCAAATGAAGAAGATATCGTCAATGTAGCGAGTATAAAGAAGGGGAAGGAATTGACGATCAGACAGAAAAGATTGCTCTAATTTGGCCAAGAACAAATTAGCAAAAGAAGGAGCCATAATAGTGCCCAAATATATATATATATATATAAAACAATTAGAGAAACGAAACTAATTCTAGTTTATATATATATATATATATATATATATATATATACACTTTTTCGATGAAAATAAGATCCGAAATGGACAAATACAGTTCAATGTACATAAAAAACATAGAGAAATTACCAACTTACAGTCTCTAATTTTCGGTTGAACCGCTTTCAGGAAAGATAAGAGAGGGAAACCAAGCGCACTGGTACAGAGACGGTCTTGCAATATAGCTGTGGTTAAATTAATACTTCTTGTCTAAGTAGCCTCCTTGAAACGAACTTTAGAGATAAACAAGTAATTTCTTGGAATATTTTCTTCCAAAGAATTTTCTAAAATATTACGACATCTTGAGATATCTACTGCATTCAACAGCAATTTTTTAACGAATTATATTTATTTATATTATCTTAACTAAGGCCTATTTTCATGTGAGGGCTTATAGTCCAAAACGTACCGAAAATCACGCTAGGACTTATTTTTTGGAAAAAGACGGTAGTGGATATTACTATAATTTTTTATTAATATACAGGAAAATCTATAGCATAAAAAACGGTCATGAAGATATAGCATTAAGATTGAGGGTAGTAATTGATATATCAGAATGTATTCAGTATCCGCAAGGCATCAGATAGATATATTCTGACAATTTGTTTACTAGCAGAGACTTTTTGATTCACTTACAATAGTTTGGATTCCATGCCACTAGTACTTTGAGGGAGAACAAGATTATCTTCATATCCTTTGAAAGATTTCAAAAGTCTTGGAAAAGAAGAGCTTGGATTCATTTGAATACGAGTGAAGAAATACTCATCGATTTATGGAACCATAACAGGTGTTTTACAATGGCCACTAATTGTTTATTCTATAAAACCTCTCAATAAAGCAAGATGAGATTGAAAGACTAAAGGAAAAAAGATATATTCTACAGCCTCAGTTTGTAAAACATTTAACAATAACACGGGTGGAGTGGATCAACATGATTGGTTGATTGGAAAATATGCAAAAAAAAAATTTGAGCTAAAAAAATGGTACTAAACTCTATTTATTAGATGTATATATATGGCTTTAGTAAACATACAAAAAAGACATCAATTTACTAGATTACAGATGATCTGAGGCCGTACCCTATATGAAAATTATGCAAAAAGCGTCTATTAGCAGTTCAAGAACACCTTCTACTGAAGTTTTCTTAGATGCATGATACCACAATAAAAGGACAAACTTTATGAAAAAAAAAAAAGGGAGAAACAGCGAAGATGTCAAAGACAAAACTGTGCATCAAAACCAATTTAATTGTATGCTAAATGTTATATGACAGTTTGCAAAGGACTGTTACATACCTTATCAAGAAAATAAAGTTTTATTTAGATCATATAATAAATAGTTCCAATTTACTGAGTTCGGTTTCATTTCATACGATTTTTAACTATAATACAGTTACATGCCTGTAACTGCCACTGTCCTATTTATATGATAGGCTATATTTTTTAAATGATTGTTAAAAAAAACGTTTATTTGTGTTATTTTACTCCAAATAAAATCATTTCACCAAAAATGATTTTTAAAAGTTGGTACTTAATAGGTAAGGAGGTTCAACCTGTATTTTATAATGGCTGGCTGGAGCAGTGTTTAGGTCTTCCAGTTCAAAAGGGCAGAACTTTAAACAAACATGTGAGGAGGTTTAAGGGTTTCCTTACAGCGGAGATTATTCTTATCTCTCAAGACGGCCTAGAAAAAAATGCTAGAAATGTATAGTAAAACAACAAAACTGTTAACATAAAAGAATGCAGAATATTATTCGCTTTGCATCTTATCTTATAAATTCCCTTCCTCGCTCAACCAGCTACGGACTTGTCCATCTCGCAGAAATTTAGAAATTCAGATAGTATATACTCCTTACATTGTTACTAACTCTGAGGTACCCATATTAATAATACTAACTGATCATCAAATCATGGACACTAAACTAAGAAGTTAAACCAACAATTTAATTGGTGTAGTAATTTCTAAGATCAGATTAAAGATTTACCTTGAACAGGAATGAATACACTTACCTCTATTTCTTCGAATTCTTCTGCAGTCAATTCACTATCTTCAGCCATTACAAAACAGAAATGTCTAATTAATTTTAAAACAAACATCTAAACCACATTTTAACATCGAAACAGCTAAAGATTTAACCTATTGTAAAGGCGGGATACGATCAGTGTTTACGCATAGTAATAATAAAACTTTTACTTTCAATGCGAGTATTTAAACTGCTTTATCAGAACGTTAAACTATGTTTAAATAACTCAAGGAATATTTATAATAAATTAATTACCAATAATTTTATGGAATTAAAACATTACGTATATATCACCTTTTCATTTAGATGATTTTTTTTTGTTATAGTTAATTACAATTTCCACCCATGATATTCAATGTTCTTAATTATCAAATATTTTCATAAATATAAATGCAACCATAATGAAAACAATTATAAAACTCACAACCAATCATTTTTCATACGTTTAGTTTGTAAACACTGAGGTTTCGAAAATTTGAACGTCCCCCTACATGTTAAATGTGTACAGTAATTAGAACTATACAATTTTAGAAACTACAACCAAATGCTTTTAACATAGAATTAAAACTTTATGTAAATAATACTAGTAGTAATTGAGAGGTGATAGTAAACATAAAATACAGTTCAAAGTTGCCTTATATTTGTAAATTTATAGGCTCTGTTCAATATTTCTAGACATTATTAATAATGGATGGAGTTAAAATGATATCTCTACCATTACATGTAATTACTCAGCTTATTACATTCCGCTCAACGTCATTCAATTACTCTAATTATATTTTCAACATATTCTATTAAAACGACATAATTTTACTAATTATACATTACTAGACTACACGAAACCCTTTGTATCACTTAGAATTGATAAAAATAGGTATTGAAATTTACTCACTGAACATGATTGACAGGGATAATTTTAATAGTTTTTTTCATGTTATTAAAGCAAAACAGATTCTTGTATAGTCCAAGATTTGATATATAAAGTTCTATTTTCTCCGTATTCTTATATTTGTTGTTCGTATTTCGTTATAGTTCTCCGTTATATTTTTTACACTTAGTTTTAGAGTGAATGTAAAGGCCCTCTCTAACCTTTAAAGAAAAATAACAAAGAAATCTACCTGCTTTCCAATATGAAACAGATGTACACTACATACCCTCACCCACTTCGATACTATCCCCAAGCACACACAGACACTCACCCTTAGGTTCGTACTCTCTTCCTTATTTTATTTCGTACTTTAGATAACTCTCTGATGACATTGTAGTTTTTAGTTAATGCCTCAAGACGAACACTAGGTGTTCGAAACGCGTTGTTTATACTAATTAATCTCTATATGTGGAGACTATTTCATTTGCTTTTTACTCTACAATGAGTAAATACACATAATAACTGATCTTAGAATTATTTAACTATCGCTATGAATTAGATATGTTCATCAGTTCCATCATTTCTGTATAAATGGTTTAAAATTGAACTTCCTGTTTCAATCGGTCCAAAATCACAAATATTGGTTCGTGTTCCAGTTGGTCTAATATCACGTATATTGGTGTGAGATCAGATAAGTAACTTTTATAAACTAATAGGCATGTATATGTCTAGAAAAAATGATATCTAATTGATAATTTTAATTAGTTATTAATTAGTCTCGCTCTAATAATGAATATAACTCATATTGACTTAAAAACAATACAATAAATTATTTTGTTTGATATGTAGTTACACCTAGGGGTCAGGTTAGTTCAGTGGTTAACGTACTCGCCTCTGGGCTGGTAGTCAGGGCTTCGATCCACACCTGGCCCTCGATTTATCCATGAGGGAGGTGAATAAATCTGAGCACGTCGTCCTTCGGAGAAGGATGTTAATTAAACCATCGGTCCCTTAGCCTGTACGATGTCAGGTACTCGTTAAAGATCCCTATTCTAAAAACACTTGAGTTAGGCAAAATTTATGACTCCCACTGTAGAATCAATCATCATTGTGTTGTGCCACAAATGGCCAATACTAGGCCTACATATGTTCCCTTGTGGGACTACCACTGCAACCCAACCTAACCTCACCTATGATCACCCAAGACATGATATTATCACTAAAGTTTAATTTTTTTTCTAACCTTGTTTACTCAAAATGAAACCAGCCAATTACTTGACACTAAATGCAATTTATTTACTAATGAATGTAATAACTTTACTGATAAATGAAAGTGTCTTATTTCAATAATAAGAATAAATATGTTGACCCCAGGTCCATTAAAAAGGTATTTTAACCCTTTCATTTCTTTAATCGACTATAGTAGAGTAAAAAATTTTTCTCTTTAACCTTGAAGAGTGATTTTTTTACTTTCGTTTCTAATTGCTAATTTTGGGGTAGTAATGGAGACATTAAGCACCTCTAATAGCCAAGTCAATTCCGACCGTAGGTCTTCACGAGGCTACCCTGTTAACCTGCTATATACAGGGACAAACGAAAGAGGAGGAGAAGGTGATCAGGGGCTGGGCCTGACCACCTTCGTTTCACATCCTGCCTAATCCCCAAATCTTTTCCTCTTATCCCAGCCCTAATCCAAGGCGTTATGCGATCCGTGCCGAAGGATGGATAACACAGAGGTTACTATATTATGAATGAAGCCTTAAGGATACCAAATAGCCTTACTCCGGTATGCAGTGCTCTGCCGGAGCGGACAAAATACTACCGATAGAGATACAGGGATTTTCCCCTGTATTATACTAAGGAGAAGGAAGTCTGAAGACCATCCTCCGGAAGCGCAGAGAGTCCAAAAGCGCTAACTAGTGGGAGCCAACCTTCCACAAGTGCACCTAAGGACCCGAAGAAGAGCTTTCCAAAGAAGGAGAAAGGAAGTAACTTTCTCCTGAAACGTCAGGAGCCTGAATGGGCATTATCAATGATGGTTTATTCACATTCTGCAAAAAAGAGCAAGAAACACCGTTGCACCTGCTGACTGACTATAAGGCAACTTTACTGGACAGAGGTAGGTGCTTCGGGACATTCAACAAAACCATAGAAAACCTTTTACCGCTGGAACCAGCAAAAGTGCTGAGCTTCTTGGAGACGTTGAAGCTAACTGCTGGGGTACTTCAGTACAAAAGAGAAGTACAATAGTTTTTTTTTAAGACGCAGTGCTATAGTCACCCTCAAATAATAATAATAATAATAATTGCTGATTTTAAGCTACAAATCAGAGTTATTATAATCATTTTTAATATGCTATTTTTTAATCTAAATACAGATAACAATAGAATATTGAATTAAATTTCCATAAAACAATAAATTTTTCCTTTAAATTTTTAAGTCGACTTTGGCTGAATTTATTTCCAGTCACCTTTAGCACCCTTAAGTCGACTTTAGTCTCTGGAGGATATTTTTTTTGTATAATACACTGATATGGGAAAAGAATATATTTTTCTTCAAAATAAAAAAAAAGCAACAAAAGTAACATTTATAATTAAAAAAATAATCTTCTTGTAAAATTAACCATATCTTTTTTATTATTAGAATATGTATATTTTCAATAATTGGAACTTTTTTTTATAATCCTTTAGTCTATGGCTGTCTTCGAAGCATAGAATGACTCACAATGTAATTCTTACATGTGTTTTAGGTAATTCTTACAGTAATTCACACTTATAAGTAATATTATAAATATAATATACCGTCTTACCTCGTACAGTGCTGCTGTAGCTGTCAGACCGGTTTCAGGTGTCACCCATCTTCAACAAGAGATGATCTGATGGATGATCATCTGAAACCATTTCTTGTTGAAGACGGTTGACACCGGAAACCGCTTCGAGAGCTCCAGCAGTAGTGTACGAGGTAAGACGGTATATTATAGTTTTAATATTAATAATACTAACCTCTGTGGCAATGACGAAATGTATGAATTTCACATGTATAAGGCTTTCACCTATTGAAATCGACTATAGTCGATTTAAGAGTTTAAAGGGAAGTAAAACATTTTCATTCTAGGCGGTACGAAGGTTAAGAAAGTAAAAACTGAGCCAAAAATGCTGACAGATGAAATTTTATTATTTATTATTTGTATTATTTGACGAATGTTTTATTATTTAATGTCTATCATAAGTTTTTTCTTTGCTTTACAACATATCAACATTTGTTTCATTTCAATACTGTCTTCTTTTTGGAATGACTATTTTTATACTGTTCACTTAAGATTTGATTTTACATAACTTCTATAATCACAAAAAATTACATTGCAATAGTTTTCGTTTTTATTGAAAATAAATTCAATTCAAAATTAACAAAACGAACCTGAATATGTTTTTTTTTTTTTTTTTTTTTTAAATAAACTTTATTTGCTGTACTATAATTACATTCGTATCAATGAAGTATAACTCCTTTTGGATCACGAAATGTTTTCATATGACTTTTCAAATAATCAAAAAAATTAGAAAAAAAAAATCCGATTTGGAGGAAATTCCACAGGATAGTTTAAGCATAATGTGTCTCGTTTCATAATAATATTTCAATGACTTTATAGTTTTTGATTCATAATTACATGTTTTAACAGTTAAAACGTTTAACTGTATTTAAAATAGTTTTAACACCAATATCATTTCAAATTATTTTTTGTTTTTTTTTTTAGGAAAACAACCACGAAACTTACAATATTCAAACATATGAAGATGCGAAGAATTATCTTTAGTAAATATCTGAAGACAGCAGTAACATTAAAATATATTTTCATTTTTACTGTTTTCTTTTTTGTATATATATATATATATATATAAAAGGCATGTTATCTTCAATAACTCTTGCAGGACGTATGAAATGACTTTCTTCTTCATTATTTTGATATCTAATAATATTGTCTCTAATTAAAGATGATTTATTCATAAAATCATCATTTTCATCAAGACAATTTCAACTCTTCATGTTTTGGTATTCATCATATCCAATTTATGTTTTGAAATACAGGGTGTCCATAAAGTCCGTGTGCGTTTTAAAAAAAAAATATACCCTTATTTGTAGCTGGGATAGAAATGATCTGTAAAAGGGATTAGAAAGAAGTAAATCTATATTTTTTAAAGTTTTATTGAAATTTTATCCACTTAACCTCCATCATGTGGTAACCTCTTCTAAATCACGAATTTCCTAACAGATAAATCGGAAGAGGTGGACCATTTCATTCATCTCCAAGTTCGCCAGACTTGACTCCATTAGATTTTTCTTATGGAGGGCATATGAAAGCAACTGTGTATGCATCTAAATATTGTTCATTTGAAGATTTAAAAGCAAAAATAAACTAATAAGATTTTACAGATTATTGTAAATCAGTTGGCGCATGTTTTCCGTAAACTGCAAAAGCGTATTACCCTCTATATTGCTAATAATGGAGGACTATGGAAACTAAAAATTATTTTTAGAATAAACCTTGAAAAATGTAGGTTTACTTCCTTCTAATCTTTTTTACAGATTATTTTTATCGTAAATACGAATAAAGTTATAATTTTTTTAAACTGCACATGGACTTTATGGACACCCTGTATATAGGGGAAGTTTATTGTGATTCTCCAGTATTATGGTATAGTGGTTGACTTCAACATCTGAAATTAAAAAAATTAATATTGAAAAACATTATTTTGGCAATAGTATATATCAGTGAATGCAAATCTATGACAAGCGTGTCAGTCCTGACACGAAAGTTCATCTTTAGTGACACGCGTTTCGAACACGTAGTGTTCTTCCTCAGGCATTAACTAAGCGTGAAATACCCTGTGGTATAATAATATGTGGAGACCATTTCATTAGCTTTTTACCCTACAATAAGTAAATACCACATAATAACTGATTGCACTACGTTACAATGAAAAATAACAACGTTGGGTTTTATTTTCAATTTGAGTTTTCAAAACTATTCCGTTTTTACTTTACTATAAGTAAAGTATAGTGATCGTGAAAAAATTCGATCTCGAGATTTTGACGGAATTACATGTTTTGAGGTCCCAGAAGTCGTTTTATGAAGTTTTTTCGATGATGTCTGTGTGTGTGTGTGTTAGCATTGCTTGTTACCACACTACGGTCCAGAATCTTTGAGGGATCAAGTTGATATTTTACACAAAAATGGGCCCCATAAAGACAAAGATCCCTATTGTTTGTGAAGAATTATGCATGATGGGAAAGTCACTTTTTTTGCCAAAAACCGTTTTTTTTTTAAACATTTATTTCTCCTAAACTGACAACTCTAGAGTTTTGCAATTTTGACATTATCTTTGAGGTTACAAATGGAACAAACGAAAAATATATTCAGAAATTTAAAACAATGGGAAATATTTTTTTTTTCAATAAAATGGAAAAATTTTGACTTCAATTCAATCTCAAACCTTGTGAGAGCGATACAAGCCATACCGTTTGACGGATTTATGAAATGGTGTCCACATATAAAAATTTAATGGTATAAACAACGCTTTTCGAACACGTAGTGTTCTTTCTCAGGCTCTAACTAAAAACTACAATGTCACCAGAGAGTTATCTATAATACAAAATAAATATAGGACAAAAATAAAATAAGGGAGAGAGAACGAACATAAGGGTGAGTGTCTGTGGTACAACTGCCTGAGAGTTGGAATTACCTGTGAGTTGTACCATAGACACTCACCCTTAGTTAATGCCTGATGAAGAACACTACGTGTTCGAAACGTGTTGTTTATACCATTAAATTTTTCTATATTGAAACCATTTCATTAGCTTTTTACCCTAAAATTCAAATATTTGTCTCTCATAACAGCCAGAATTGGTTATTAATAATAATATATTTACAGTGGTACCTCGGTTTTCAACCTCCTCACTATTCGATCAATTCGGTTTTCGACCAAGAAATTCGAGGTAAAAATGCTTTCGAATTCGAACAGATTTCGGTGTTCGAACACTCGGGCTGGGAACCGAAAATAGCCGAGTGGAGCAGACACGTACGCTGCGTCACCCTGTATGCCATCACACCTCTGATACAAAATGGTTTATATTACTTCTTTTTTATGTTTATTCTGTATTATGTACACATTTAGGTCTTTAATGTTGTTTTAGATACACGTTTTATTAATTTTTTTAGATATTTTTCTTTGGGGTAAAACGGATTAAAATACATAATATTATTTCTTATGGGGAAAAAATGTTTCAGATCTCAAACAAATCGCTTTTCGACCAACAAACTCGAACGAATTATGGTCGACAACCGAGGTACCACTGTACTTATAATTCAAAATAGTTTTTTTAAGCTTTCATCCAAAGAATTACTTAATCTTCGATTAAATAATTCTTCATCCTAAGAATATTTAATCCCAACTACTCTTGATAATAAACCGATGTTTCCCCTTAAGTTCGGCATATTCAAGGTTTATTTCTTGAAAAATAACGAACAATTTTCGTCGAAACGTCAGCTTATAATCGAGAGTAGTTAATTCTTTGAACCAAATCCTTAAGAAGTCTCATATACTTACAAGAAATATTACTTACGTTTCAGAGTATACAATAGACACAGAATAAAGATACAAACCTGTTTTGGTATTATACTGCGCACCCAGCTTTTCAGCCATATCTCAAATACAACAACAGAACAGGCTGATGCCTATTTAACGTGAAAGCTCTTTCGCCGCATCTCGGTTGCATCAAGCTCTAGCCGAGGATAGGGCTAACATAGCCTCCGAGATACACCCGAGGTGGACCACGCGGAGGAAAAACCCACTTACAGTTTCTAATTTTCGGTTGAACCGTCATCAACCGTATCAGAGTTAAGATAGGGACACCAAGTGCACTTGCCAGGCGGCAGTTCGGGACTCTTTATTCTGTGTCTATAGTTTACTGTGAAACGTTTGTTGTCTTTTATGGATCGTTTTCTTGTTAAGTAATAATAATATTACTTACATATATATTTATTAATAATTCTAATGTAGTGCTATCAGTTATTATGTGGTATTTACTCATTGTAGGGTAAAAATCTAATGAAATGGTCTCCACATATAAAAATTTTAATGATATAAACAACGCGTTTCAAACACGTAGTGTTCTTCCTCAGTCTTATTCAGAGGAACTCATCCTTAGTTAATGCCTGAGGAAGAACACTACGTGTTCGAAACGCGTTGTTTATATCATTAAAATTTTTATATGTGGAGACCATTTCATTAGATTTTTACCCTACAAGTTATTAATCATTTAATTTTGATCCAGTCGTGCATGTACAAGTAAAATAACATTGCACAACAAATATACATATTAAAAACGTTTAATTATATTGCTTTATTATTAATATCAATATAAAGATAATTAAATGAAAAGGTCCAGCGGAATTTTAAATAAAAACCAATTAAAAAGAAGATAGCACACAGATAGACACAGGAAAAACTCACTTCTATATTTCGACCATCGTCGTCATCAGGAGGCGAAGAGTCTCGCAGGCAGGCAGAGCGGCGACTCAGAGCAGTGTGAGTTATTCCTGTGTCTATCTGTGTGGTATCTTCTTTTTAATTGGTTTTTATTAATATAAAATATATATGTATATGTAATAATAAAATACCTAAAAGCAGTCTCTGAATGTCAATCATTGGTGTCATAATTTTGATTTTTGTATTTTAAATGGCTTTAACAAATATTTAACTTACAAAAATTATAAAGGTACCTATTTTTTTTTAAGTCTCTACTTTTGTGATGTGTGTAACTAGTAACCACTAGTTACTAGCCGTTGCGTCTACAGCTTGCTTGGTCTCCCTTTCTCTTTTCTCCTTGAAGACGGATTACCCGAAAATTTGAGTCTGAAAGTGTTTTTCTTTTACTTTCTGTGCTACCTATCTTCATTTTTGAACTATTATTGTGTCCAGTTTGGATCGTCTTTCCGTTTATCAAGTGAATATATACATATAATAATGATTTGTTTTCTGATCCAATATTTATATGATATATATATATGTATTTATATAAAAAGATTTCACATAAACACGTGAAATAAACATTCAATGATCAAACCACAATAAGAAATGTGAAAAAAAGATTAAGTTCTTTCAACCGTAACAAGCAATCTTCGTCAGAGTCAAAAACCCAACTGAATGAATGTTGTTCATTAAAACTGCAGTTGTTGTTAAAATCACACCACGAAAAATATGTTTCGATTTTTCAAAATTTTGACTTGCTTATCAGAGGAAATAATAATTTGTACTGATGTATCAGAGGATTATTAATTTGTTAAATCAATCATTAATTTTAATTAGTTTATCAATGTGACAAACAATTACTTGATTGCATCTGTTATAAATACATGGAATGAAGTGGCATGAATTGTGCAAAACGGTGACGAGGGTTATAGCCGTCATGGACTGCGAGAGGGTTAAAATCCTCTCCAAGGAACGATGTACTCAGATTTATTCACCTCCTGCGTGAATAATAAGAAAGTACGCTAACCACTGACCTAACCTGGCCCTCAGCTGCCCTAGGTTAGGTTGCAGTGGCAGTTCCACAAGGGAACACACGTAGGCCGAGCATTGGTCCTTTGTGATACCACACAATGAAGATTGATTCTACAGTGGGAGTACTAAATTTTGCTTAACTCAAATGTATTTAGAGTAGGGATCTTTAACGAGTACCTGACATCGTACAGGCTCGGGACCGACGGTTTAACGTCCTTCTCCGAGGGACGACGCGCTCAGATTTATTCACCTCCCGCGTGAATAAATCGAGGACCAGGTGGTGATCGAACCCCGGTCCTATCAGTTCAGAGGCGAGCACGTAACCACTGAGCTAGCCTGGCCCCCTCAGCTGCCCTAACTCATTGTTAATTATAATTATTTGACCCCCCCCCCAAAAAAAAAAGTTTAAAATGAAAGATGTTTCATACCTTCACCTAAAGATGATTGACTGTTCATTCATCATCACATGACTGTATATCATTTCATCATCACAATCTGAATTCTTCTTGATATCGTATTCATCATTTTCCACTTGTGTTTTAATCATGTAGCCAATATTATTCCAGCTATTATTACATCATCATCATCTTCTGTTTACCATTTCACATGATGATTTTTTCTTCAAATCATAAACGATATGACCATCTGCAATAATTTTTATTGCTTTCGTTATACCACCATGTTCCTCTTTAACTCCTGAAATAAAATACTGAGTATTAATGACTAGAAGATGGATAACAGCATAAACAGTGGAAATATACCTTCAAATATAATTATTTTGACAAGAATTTAAAATTAATTTAATACAGAAGTCTTAAAATTGATAATAAACTGTACTAGGTAATAAAGGATAGATGCAACTCGTCTAACTATATTGAAATAAGTTACTTTAAGGACGGGTTATACAGTGTGAGATGGAGTAATTTCTCAGGAAGTTGCCTCCATGGTAACAAGACAGAGAGGTGGACCCTAACAGAGGCGTCACAAGCAGGAGGGGGGGGTTCACCCCGGGAGACAAGTGCCACAGGGCAGAATCATTAGTTAGACAATCAGTAATTGTGTGGTATTTACTCGTTCTGAGGTAAAATGGATAAATAAACAAAAGTGTCCACACAAATGAAGTTTTATTCAACAACCAACAACGCGTTTCGAACACTTTGTTTTCATCATCAGTAACACAACCAAGGATTTGGTGTTGAAGGGTTAGTCCAGTGAAAACAACCAACCAAGTTGCACCATATCCTTGGTTATATTCCTGATGATGAACACAAAGTGTTCGAAACGCGTTGTTGGTTGTTGAATAAAACTTCATTTGTGTGGACACTTTTTGTTTGTTCATCCATTTTTTACTTCAGAATGAAATAATAAAAGATATCACTTACAGAATTTAAAGATTAAAATTTTTCGAATTTAACTGTTATCAGAGGAAAAAATAGAGGAAGCTAAAGTCTATAAAGAAAGAAGTTTACATCTTCTTCTTCAAATATATCTATATAAGAAGATATTCTTCTGAATATATCCATATTCTTCTTAAAGCTAGGACGGATCTGCAAGTGCATTCAAAGTAGCACAGGGGTGCTTGAGTATATAATAAATTATTGTGTCACATAACTGACAAGAAAAATAACTGAAATAACTCCCTTTTTTTTCCACAAAGATGTGATACTTTATCAGTATCCAGACAGTTTGAATAATTGCCCAAAAAGAAATATAACAAGAACTATTAACAATATTAAGTTGTCCATACTTCATAAATATTGTCTTTTATATGTTGTTTAAAGTGATAATACGATATATATTACATTTTAATGGAAAATCATTAAAAAAAAAAACCGTACAAAGCTTAGTTAAAATTTCTAAGATAATATGCCACTTTTTGAGAATTGTGAGCTAAATGATTATTAATTAATATATATTACAGTTAAATGAAATTTTCTTTTCCTGTCAAAATGAAATAAAATTATAAATTCAAAGACAAAACAGTAGTTAATAAACTTCAAAGTTTCAAAAACAGTTCCAGCCGGTTCATTAAAAAATAGCCAAATATTCCTTGAAAACGATGTAAATAAATTATAAAAAATATAAATGAAGATGTGTAATTATAAATTATAACCCATAATAACAAATTATTGTGGGTTATAATTTTTTATAACCCATTACATAATGGGTTAAATTATTCCCATTTATAACTGGAAAAATACACAATCTTATGATTATCATTCCTACAACTATTATTTATATTGATCTGTAAGAAAATTAGGCTTCAAATATTATTGAAATAATATAAGACAGATAAAAAGAACTATAATAATATGAAAAGTATAAATTTGTTTCATCATTGATAAAGTATTAAGTTTATACCCGACTTAGGCCCAATTATTCTTAGTTTTCCTTTTTGAGATTATGCAGTAAATCCACAGACTGTTTCATACAAGTATCCAAAAGCAGTACATGGAACTGATGAAGATCAAACAAATAAGTCTTAATAAATATGTAGTGTGGGCTAATTTATACACCTCTCTATCTAACCACGTTTAGAAATTTGGTATAACCCCACTCGATCTACTCTAAACGTCATCATATCAAATCTATTTTGTGTAAATTTCACAATTTATAGAATGCATTCCAAACTAGTTGTTGACAATCATACTCATTAACACAATGATATTCTTTACAAACATTAATATAATTATACTTTTTTAACTAAATAACTTCATTTCCTTCGATATTTTTATCATTGGACACGGGTTCAAACAAATACCATGTTATCTACACTAGTCTGATACAGTGTTGCCATTATTTTTTTTTTGTCAAATAATAACGAGTACCTCCTATAGTAGTTACTACTAGCCGGCCTAACTTCGTACCGGTGAACAGGAAAAAATAATAATTCATTTGATACGTTTTTCTATAACTGATAGACATGATTTCTATACTGTAAAATATCTGCGATAAATTTAAGGTGAAGACGCCATTGTTGGAATTAATACAATAAGAATTACTGTAATTCATACCAATAGATGAAAAGTTTATCTAACAATTTATTTTTACACTCATGAAGTGAGGAAAGAATTAATTTTAAATAATACTATTAATTACATTTCAGTTCAACATAAATACATATAAATGGACAAATAAAAGAACTCACAGAATTTAAAGATTAAAATTTTCGAATTTAACCGTTATCAGAGGAAGAAATAGAAGGAGCTAAAGTCTATAAAGAAAGAAGTTTACCTCTTCTTCTTCAAAGCATGAAATTTAATATCTTAATTTAAGAAAACACTTCTTATCCACTATTAGAATGATAATTCCATATTTTCAAATTTCGAATTCGATCTACATGTTAGAATTTTAAAATAGTTTTGTAAAGATTTAAAAAAATAAATGTATTTCATAGTAGAAATACGAGAAGTAGTACTCAAAATTGCGCCGCGACTCCCTTTTAACTTTATTGCAATCTACAGTTATCCTGTAAAGAAGGATTTTCTCGTCTGAGGTAGAACACGGTGTGTCGATATAAACGAATACAATCCAATTGTACCCAAATCTTATTAGGTGATGAATAAATCTGACTGTGACGTCCTTCGGAAAGGACTTAAAGCCGAACGCAATGCAATGTCAGAATGAACCTGTACGATGTCAGATATTTGTTAAAGATCCATAGTCTAAATATACTTGAGTTGTGTTCCCTTGTGCGACTGCCACAACAATCTAACATAGCTCTTTTTCCTTCAAGATTCTGGAAAATAACAAGAAGATACTGAGATCCGTAAGTTCTTTTAGAAACCAGTCATCAGAGTGTACAATCGTGTATAGTAACATGCATATAAGATAGAGAAATGGTATTGACAAAATATGAATAAATTTTATATTTTTATTAACAAAACGGTGGACGTTATTAAAAATAGACACTATAAAAATATGTAACAACTCTCTAGATATTATCCGTTTATAATAGATCTAAAAACTTTGTTCATAAGTTACCTCCATTGATTACAGAGCTATTTCTTCAGAAATTGTCTTTACAGAAAATTAGTCAGTTCATTGTTTCTTTTTCAAGGACTATGTCTTCACACAACATACATATGGGTTATTGAATACCCTACTCCATCTTCAAAGACTATATCCTCATACAACACACATATAGGATATTGAATACATTACTCCATCTTCAATGACTATATCCTAACAAAACACAAAACTTATTTAAGAACATTTAACATTTACAAGAAATATTCTTAAAACGCCTCTATCTGTTAGTATAACTGGTGCATCTTCAATGACTATGTCCTATATCCTCATACAGCACACATATAGAATATAGAATACATCACTCCATCTTTTGTGACTATGTCCTCATTCAACACCACATATGGATAATTGAATGCACTATTCCATCTTCAAAGGCCATCATACAATACACATATAGAATATTGAATACTTACTCCATCCATCTTCAATGACTATACCCTCATACAACATATATATATTGAATACATTACTCCATCTTCAAAGGCCATCATACAACCCACATAATACCCTATTCCATCTTCAAAGACTATATCCTTACAAAACACAAAAGTTATTTAAGAAGATTTAACATTTACAAGAAATATTCTTAAAACACCTCTACTGTTAGTATAACTGATGTATCTTCAATGACTATGTCCTCAAAAACAATGAAAAAAATCATATATTTCTTACATCTTCAAAGAATATGCTGTTATAGCTTTTCGATGATTTTTTTTTGCAACACAGATCCATTTTCAAGGACTGTACAAACAAAAACTTTACGTTATGAGGTAGATAGACGAACATATTTTGATAAAGTTTGTGAACTGAGCCATCTTCAATATCTTTTCTTTGTTTTATTTATCAGTTCAATTATTCATATAAACTATAGACATTCAAATTAATTCTTGTTTCATCTTTACACTTGAGACTACAGAACTTTAAACTCCTATGGTTCAAATACAAAACTACAAAAAAATACTAAGCGCCTCATACTAAGTAAACAAATGAAGTATTAACATAAGTTTTGTTAAATCAAAAGTTTTTTGAACAGCTAAGGTTCAGTTTCAAATATATTCATTTAAAATTTTGGTTGTTAGTATAATAGAGGTTATTTTTCACATATAAACAAGATTGTTACAAAGTGAAAAGTTTATACCAGTGAGTTTCATTCTTTACTCATTTCCATTGAAGTTATTATGTAACCTCTTATTATATATGCTTCTCACACAGAATATGCGTAGTTGTGTACATATTTGTAAATAAAGACGCTACAAAAAAAAAAAGATTGTAAGCCATATCTTCAAATTTTTCCTTTTTTCTCTAGAACGGTTTTGATTCTTGTACAAAAGTACAAGAATATTCTCTGGGTTGTATTCCAGAGAGAAACTTAAGTTTTTTATCTTCAAATCCGATACCGGTATCAAGTAAAGAAGAAAATTTACGATTAAAGGATAGTACATTGATCTTTATCAATTAAATAATGAAGTTATATGAACAGAACAAAAAAGAAACAACAAACTCATTTCTGAATTATTTTATGAAGTTCTACTTCATACAACCATGACAATCAAAAACAATTGAGATAACTAATTAGATATCTGAGACATCAGCGAATGCTTTAGAAATATCATCATTTGATGCCTTAATTCCACGACACCGTTTTTCTTTATTTTTTTTACGATTAGGACAGAGGTGATATTAACATATCAAGTGTTTATTGCCTGATTTTACAACCCTGATATTTAATTACATTCACCAGGGGGGCCGAGAGGAGTAGAATATATTTTTACCACCCGTAGCGATAATAAGATTTACCATTAATAATCCCTAACCTTCAAAATTCCAGAAAGTCCTTAACATTTTTTTTTAATGGAATTATAATCAAGAATCTCATTTTAGACTAATGTTATCAGTACCAGACTTCCATTTTAGAACAGTAGTCTGGTCTAATACGATAATATACGAGTATACCATATATAGTATACCATAGTACTCTAATATACGAGTATACCATATATAGTATACCATAGTACTCTAATATACGAGTATACCATATATAGTATACCATAGTACTCTAATATAGGAGTATATCATCGTCCGTCATCAAAGAAAACCAAAGACTTTTCAAAACAATGCCACGTATTAATTAAAATAATAAAAAAAACTGTTAAATTAAATGACTGGCTGTTCAAACAAATGTAATAAACATTTAAAATAATAAACCCTTTAAAAAACTAGTTTTTGAAAAATTTAAAATACATTTGTTTTATATTTGCAAATGTTACAGTTGAAAAATCTTTTTAAAAACAGTACCACACACATAAAACATAAACATTCATTTTGGTATAAAATTTCAGATTTTTGTTAGCTTTTCATTATTCTAATTTTTTTCTATTATCTACTTGTTCCCCCCTTTCAAAAAATTCCACCCAATGGCACGTGCTGCCCCCCCCCCCCCGGTTAGCCCAGGGGCGAAGTGTCTCTGGACTGGCAGGTCCAGTTTTTTTTTAATATCCACTCTCTGACCCTCGATTTATTTTCATAGGAGGTAAATAAATCTGAAACGTCGCCCCTCTGAGAGGACGTTAAGTCATTGGTCTCGAGTCTGTAAGATGTCAGGTACTTCTAAAATTCACGTGAATTATACTCCCCTATGAAATCCCTCCTCCATCCAAACTGGTAAAATAGCCACCACTTTAGCAGATACAGTACAATTAATTATAAAATAAATAATTTTATTGATCAAAATGTTACTGACCTTCAAAAAGGGAACCATATTTTAAAAAAATTATGAGATGGCACAACAAAGTCAAAACTAAAATCACTATCACAATAAACTTCACTTTTGATGTTCCAAATACAATTAAAACAATACACAGTCATTGTTTACACTATCTTTCTTGGTTTGTGCTTTCTTCCAATATGTTTAACTAAAGTTCGTTCACAAGTTGTCTGATAACAGCATTCTTTACATTTATAATTTCTCCAAATGTTGTGTTTTCTATCTATATGCGATCCCAAATTGCTTTTCTTATAAGCCATATAAGGGCATAATGCACAATAATATGTGACACGAAACGGATCATGAGCAGTGTAAACATGATTCAAGAATTCTTCACTACCTTTACAAATTCTATTACATTCGCAACACTGGAATTCCGAATGACTTTCATGTTCCAGATTCAAATGGCTAAAATACAAATCCTTCCTGTTTGTCATATAACTGCAATAACAACAATTAAACTTTATTTTATCTGAATGTTCCCATCTTCTATGTTTTCTTAATTCATTACATTTTTCAAAAGCTCTTCCACACGTTTTACAAATAAACTTATATTTTAAAGCAGAATGCTTAGAAACTTGATGCCTATCAAAAGTTGATTTATATTTGGTAACATAAGAACAATGATTGCACTTCATAACTGTATTCTGTTCTGAATGTTTATTTTTAACATGTTTACGTAAATTCGAATTAACGTATGTTGAATAATCACATAAACTACATTCTAATAATTTATCATTTACTGATAATGAACTCAATTTAGTGCTGTTTTCATTACTGAGAAAGTGAACATCACATATATGATTCTTTAAGGAAATTTTATTTGTTGTTTTATAATCACAATCACTGCAAAGAAGGACAACTCCATTTGGATCATGAAAGGATTTCATATGACGTCTTAAGTAATTAATATTGGAAAATATCTTACTTGGACAAAAGCCACACGGAAGTCGAAGTTGAACATGCTGTGATTCGTAATGATGCTTTAAATAGTCGCTTGTTTTCGAAAAATAACTACAACTAGTACATTTAAAAACTCTTCCTTTATTTGTAAGAGTTTTTTCTCCGATTGCAATATAGTTTGTTTTCTGTTTTTTTGGAAAACAGCCTAAATAATTGTTATATGCTTTCATATGAATATTCCAATCATTCTCGTCAGTGAACTCCTGAAGACAACAGTAACACTTGAAGACATCTTCACTAGAGTCATGGCTAATGTAAGTAAATGTTGTATTGTCAATAATTCGCTTAGGTTTCTTTCTTAAAGTTTCTTCATTATTTACAGACATACATACACTCACTTCACAAACTGGCGATTTCATATATAAATATTTATCACTTTCATCATGTTTTGAAATCTTCTTTAAATCACAATCATATTGCTCTTCTTCTGTCTTTATCCTACAGCTAACCACCAAGCGTTCATCAATTTCTCCTTTGTTATTATCAAGTTGCGTATCCATGATATCACAAGAGTTCTCTTCAAAATAGTTAACACTGACTCGTATATTTTTCAATATCTTCCCATGTACACCTGATTCATCTGAAAACAAATACTGAATATCACAAAACATAATTACTTAGTTCGCATAGAATGCGAATAATAATTAAACTTAGGACCTCTAGCGTTTAAAGGGAAGGACCTTCATTTTCCATCTCTCTAGAAAGCTTAGAGAAACACTATAACCAGCTAAATTCAAATTATAAACCCTTCTAATCAGCTAAACCAACCTACAAGCAGTATCAGTAGTATAAACCTAGATAGTTCATTAAAGTATTGATATTAGAATACAACTGGAAAGCTTATTCAAGTTCTGATAACAGATATAAATAAAGTGGCTGATACAAATGCTGATTATAGTAATTAAATTGAAAAACTAACACAAGTAATAAACAAAATAACCTACAGAAATACTGATAAGAGCAAAACTGAATAGTCGTAGTAGCAAACAGTTCTACAACTGAAGTATTTATACAACTATGATATAAGTGCTGATAACAAAACTTGCACTGATAAACAAAATAACCATTACATAATATCAAACGTAAGAAACTGAATAACTCATTCAACCACTGATGACAGCAAAAAATTTAACTTGCCAATAGTATTTAGCAAGCCTAGTCCTTCTCTTATTTGCTCAGATAAATGATTTATCAGCATGTTATGCTTCATAAGTCATAAAATGTATTCCAATATTATAATGAGTTGAAATAGAACCGTACTGAGTTTTAACAATGTTGAAAAAACAGAATTGAAATATATAATAAGTAATATCTTGAAACGTTTCTTTACCTGGTGTCGTAACACTATCACAGTCGTGTTCAACTTTAATGTTTAGTAAGTTACAGTCATCTGAAACAAACAAATAAGTCAAAATAACAACTTATGAATATGATAAATTGAATTACAATCATTAATTAGACCTCAAGTATTAAAATAATTAAGTTATTACGAATTAAAGGTAGATGGGCAAAACGTCTCATTCTTAAAAATGCAGACAATTAAAATCCATTATTGACGTAATATATCCATAGATTCAAAAAAATTATGACAATAATTATTTTAATTGAAATAGTTAATCAAGATAATTAATGTGTTCAGTTTATGAAATATTTACACAAATAAATAAATAAAAAAGTAGGAATCCTAGAAAAACAAGCAATTTATTTAACATTTAAAAATATTATCAAATACAAATAAGAATATAGATGGTATCTTAAGTAATCTAAGCAGATATTTAAAATATTCTTTAACATTAATCAATCATGTAAAGATGGCAGTTACATATATCAGTTCATTATCACCATATAACCAAGACAAATGTATATTTAATAAGTAATGTATAAATGGTGAAATATACAACTTTACTAACTTGGTATGAATGACAATAGACTTACCTTCCTTAACGTCCAACCCCACAGACATGGCTCCTAATAATACCGAAACAGGTTAGAAAGTTATCTGAACAGTGTTACCACTTTATTTTCTATTGTTTTTTTGTAATAAGGTTTTATATAAGGTTGATAAAGCCTTAATTTAAATGTAATTACATACAAAAATTCTTAATACACCATTAAGTAATATAGCACAATCAATATATTGAATAGCATAATATCTGATACAATAAAGGCTGCCTAATTGGTTTGTTTCACAAATGCCAAGGGTTTTAAGAGGAAGACACACGTACATACAGTACTACTACACAGAGAACTTATCAGATCGCGTCTACATCAATAGAAACCACCGAAGATACAACTAATGTATAACAAAATATTCAATTTTAAAAACGAATGACTTCGGACTAAATCTGAAAGTAACTAAAGATAAAACTTTAGAAAGTCATGAAGACCTTACAAATTTATTTTCCACATTTTTATTCAATATATTTTTCTCTGTGACTTCTAAGCCCTCAAAATTTAAAAAAAAAAAACGAAAAAGGGTAAAACCGTTAGCTGTTTTGAGATCCAGCAGTTCGTGATGCATAAATTCTTAACAAGCATTATATATTAATTTTTGTTACTTTAAAATCTGACAATATTTCAGTCGTTTGCATTTCATTCAGTTGATGGATATAATAAGTGTATATGATTAATAATTGTTAGAAATTATTGTTTTCCATTATCAAGTGTTTATCTATAAATCCATTAAAGATCTTGTATTTATTAGTATGAATTATATTAATTTTTATTGGACAGTTTAATTTTAGCGAATTCCTCACCTGTCTAAATTCACCTGCAATTTAGAATACAGAAATGACGATACATGTATCCAAATATTACAAACAAAAAATATATTTTTCTTTGACAGAACACTTTCAAACCGTGTTAATACTTAACGTAGTTATATTTCCATATTATTTTATAATCTATGAGATTATTCGTATCTTGTATTTTTTTTTAATCAGTAATAAATTCTCATGGAGTTTTCAGTTATTTACAAAATATTTCTAGTCCTGCAGCTTTAGTATTTCTCAAAATAACCTATCACTTTAAAAAGACAATAAGAACTTAGTTTTAAAAACATAATTAGCCACATATTTATCCATAATCACTAAGAACCGATAACAATAAACTTGTAATCTTATTGTTATCATTTACTAATGTAATAATAATAATAATGTAATGTACTAATGTAATGATAATTAGTTAATTATCATTAACTAATTTACTAATCATTTATGTTGGGTATTAGAACCATCTACTGATGATTATTATATATTTCTAATTATATTAGTACCTAAGTAACTAACGATTCATTCTTTGACTTTTATAATATAAGACTTATTCGAGAAGTACAATCATAGTAGATATGATCATTAATATCAGTTATTTGTTTGTACGTAGAATACAATATTCCATCAGGAGAGTTTAAGATGATTGAACTATTAGGAAATCTATATAAATAAAAGAATGATATTGTCTGTACATACGCCCCTAAGGGGGCAGTACGGACAGCTTTGAGAAACACTGCACTAGAGTTACACAAAAATTTAGGACTCCTAATATAGAATCTGTAAAATCATCGATCAAAACAAAAATCTGGTAAACGGCTGACGTTATCACCCGCTAGGAGATCGGTTTAAACAAAAAACAAAATTGAAGCTACCAGATTTTCAAAAGTAAATTTTCAGTTTTGAATAGTTCAACAGTAAATTAACTAATTTTATATTTGTTGATAAATTACATTTGTGACCAGACTATATGGTGTTTATTATTTCTTATAATGAATTTACCTACTGTAAAATTGAGTGTAAACCAATTCAGATCATATATGAAATAGAAATATAGTAGCTACGTTGAAATAAACAAAATAATTAAATGAACTCATTATTCGAGACAAGGGGTAGTAATGGAGTGATTAAGCGTCTCATATAGCCTCTAATACTCAACTCGGACTTTCGGCCTTCAGGAGGCTAACCTGTTAACCTGCTATATGCAGAAACAAACGAAAGAGGATGAGAAGGTGACCAGGGGCTGGGCCTGACCACCTTCGTTTCACATCCTTCCTAATCCCCAAATCCCCTACTTTTATCTCAACCCCAATCTAAAGTGTTATGCGATCCGTGCCGAAGGATGGATGATACAGGGGTTACTGTATTATGAACGGAGCCTCAAGGGTACCAGGCGACCCCCTTGAGTAAATAGCCTAACTCCGGTATGAGGTGCTCTGCCGGAGCTGATAAAATACCACCAATAGAGATACAGGGATTTTCCCCTGTATGATACTAAGAAGAAGGAAGTCCGGAGATCATCCTCCGGAAGCCCAGAAGGTCCAAAAGCGCTAACTAGTGGGAGCTAACCTCTCACAAGTGTACCTAAGGACCCGAAGAAGGAGAAAGGAAGTTACTTTCTCCCGAAACGTAGGGAGCCTGAATGGACATTATCAATGATGGTTTATGCAGATTATGCAAAAAAAGAGGAAAATGACAGACTGCAAAGCAACTTTGCTGCACAGAGGTAGATGCTTCGGGACACTCAACAAAACCATAGAAAAACTTTTACCGCTGGAACCAGCAAAAGTGCTGAGCTTCTTGGAGACGTTGAAGCCAACTGCTGGGGTACTTTAGTACAGAAGAGGGGAAATACAATAGTTTTTTTTTTAAGACGCAGTGCTATAGTCACGCTCAAATAATAATAATAATAATAATCTTTATAAATAAAATAATGATTTTGTCTGTACATTGCTTAGAACTGACTCATTTCAACTTTTCTTTACGTTTCATACATTGGAGAAACCGAATCCACCCTTAGAAAAATTTCTGTCGGTTTGTCTGTTTGTCCGCAAAACTTTGTCACAGGTAAACTCAGCTACCATAAGACATATAAAGCTGAAACTTTTACAGTAGATTTGTGTAGGTCTAACTTAAAATATAGGCTCTGAATTATTTGGAAATTCAACGTAGAAGTGAAGTTATGGACGTTTAACGCAAAAATGTTTGTCACAAGTAAACTCAGCCACCATAAGACATAGCGAGCTGAAACATTGACACTGGATTTGTGTGTGCCTAACTTAAAATATGGGCTCTAAATAGATTATTAATTCAGTACAGAAGCGAAGTTATGGGGCTTTTAGCTGTATTTTCCTAACTTCACAGACAAGTTTGTTTTGAAAATACACAGGTGTGGCAAGTAGGTATTGTTAGTTGATTTTAATTTCAATTGAGCATATGAATATATTGCGTATTTGACATCATTGAAATGGTGTTTCACAGAGTTAAGGATGTACTATCTATTGAGAATAAATCTTTTGTAAACGAGCAATTCTCAGCCCTTAATATGAACAGGCATGAGAAATCAACAAACAAGTTCTTACGCTATATGAAACCGAGGAAAGAACTTACAAGTCAGTAAAGAAATTGGATTAGTGATGAAGAAGCAGTTCATTATCTAATTGAATTTTTTGACTCTGAATTTATTTCTCCTGGACTGCCTGCTGATGAGTAAAAACTTAAAGTAGGAGAACCAATCATGCTGCAATTTAGTAGCAGTAACAAATTTCATGTTACGAAACATGAGTGCCCCAAAACTGTGCAACGGGACACGACTCTGAGTTCGTGCTCTACACAGGTATGCCATAGAGGCGGACATAATGACTAGATGTGGTATTGGGGAGTCTGTGTGTATACCACACATACCATTGATTCCGAGCCACTGTCTGTTTACGTTGAAATGATTGCAAAGTCCGGTCAGAGTCTATTTCGCAATGACGTTAACTAAGTCGCAAAGGGAGACTTTATCTAACGCAGGAATTCAAGTTAGCGAAACCAAGTTTTTCTCACGTGATCAACTGTAGTTTACTTGCTCAATAGTCAGAGGTTTCAACTGATTGTTCTTCCATGAACCTGAAGGACAGACAGCTAATGTAGTGTATACAGAGGCATTTGTTTAACACTGTACTAATAATGGTGTTTTCTACTATTCTACAATTTCTAATTATAGTATTAGTATAATACTATAATTGATATTTTGGAATACCAAGTATAATAGAATTTTTGATTCCGTCAAAGACGGGTACATTTGCTAGTAATAATAATAATATTCAAGATAATAGTTTTACTCACAGTGAAGTTTAATTTAGACTACTCCAGATTTTACATAAAATGCAAATGCAGTAAGCACATTAATATAGATCTATTAAATAAAATAATATTTCAGTATTTCTGATAATGGGTTTACATGAGGTTAAATTCAGTGTAGACCATAATTTTATTGATAAACATAATCTTGAGCAATAGTTATTACAAATATAACAAAACTAATTATTAAATGTTCAATTATAATTAAAATTTAATATTAATCTTTCAATATTATCAAACAATTAGAATAAAAGAATGCACAACTCAATATTCAATATTTCGACTTCGTCATAATCAGGAGAAGGAGAAGAGTTCTGTTCTGCTTGGCTGGCAAACAGTAACTCAATATTATTTAATATTGCAATTATAAAGGGTAAAGATTAACCAATACAAAATATTATTTCGTTAACTTATACAAAAATAAAAAAAAAAGATTGGGAAATTTAGAAGATGAGAGGAATGTGACTGAATTCAGTTATGGTGTCATTAAGTATACTTAAAAGACAGGCAATTGACTTTACTTTGAAAAAAAAAATATTTCAATACAAGGCATACAATGCTAAATCTTGTTTCTATTAATCATTCAATTACTCAACCATCATCATCTTCAAGAATACATCTTCATATTACCAATCTTCATCTTCATATTACCATCTTCAAGAATAGAGTCCTTAAGGAGAACCAGTATTCTTCAAGTTGACACACAATATCAGTGTTTTATACCTACTTGATTGATCTTCACGAGGTATATTATTATATAAATCACATTTCATACAGTAATAGAAAAAACGGTTCTTTATAAAAAAACGTTTCTATCATAATTCATACCAGTTTTATATATGATGATTCCTTCATAAAAGATTCAATCATACTTCATACAGTTACATACAATCGGTTGGTTCTTTATAAATGATTCCATCATACTTCATACAGTTATAGACAATTGGTTGCTTCATCATAAACGGTTCCATCATACTTCATACAGTTATAGACAATTGGTTGCTTCATCATAAACGATTCCATCATACTTCATACAGTTATAGACAATTGGTTGCTTCATCATAAACGATTCCATCATACTTCATACAGTTATAGACAATTGGTTGCTTCATCATAAACGATTCCATCATACTTCATACAGTTATAGACAATTGGTTGCTTCATCATAAACGATTCCATCATACTTCATACAGTTATAGACAATTGGTTGCTTCATCATAAACGATTCCATCATACTTCATACAGTTATAGACAATTGGTTGCTTCATCATAAACGATTCCATCATACTTCATACAGTTATAGACAATTGGTTGCTTCATCATAAACGATTCCATCATACTTCATACAGTTATAGACAATTGGTTGCTTCATCATAAACGATTCCATCATACTTCATACAGTTACAAGCAAGACGTTTCATTTTTCAAAAACTACCCAATAATATTTCATACAATGATATAAAAGATATTCCGTCTTAAAAGCTATGTTTGACACAAAATCCAATTATACACAAAGATAGTGTCTTCCCAAAACCTTTCCATTTTAGTTCATACCCTGATCAGATAGTCAGATCGCATTGAAAACACTAGATGGAACTCAAACTGGTGTTTCAATGTCGGGAAGAACTAACTGACTTGCCTCGTCACAAGAATGTCTTAATAGGTTTAGTCCCTGGCAGAAAGGGAGTGAAAATAGGTTTAGTCCCTATCATAAAGGGATTGAAAAAAGGTTTAGTCCCTGGCCATATGGATTGTGAAAATAGGTTTAGTCCCTGGCCAAAAATGGGGTGTAAATAGGTTTAGTCCCTGGTCATAAAGGGAGTGAAAATAGGTTTAGTCCCTGGCTAGAAAGGGAGTGAAAATAGGTTTAGTCCCTGGTCATAAAGGGAGTGAAAATAGGTTTAGTCCCAGGCCACATGGATTGAAATTACGTTTAGTGACTGGCCAGAAAAGGTGTGAAAATAGGTTTAGTCCCTGGCTAGAAAGGGAGTGAAAATAGGTTTAGTCCCTGGTCATAAAGGGAGTGAAAATAGGTTTAGTCCCTGGCCATATGGATTGAAATTACGTTTAGTCCCTGGCCAGAAAAGGTGTGAAAATAGGTTTAGTCCCTGGCCATAAAGGGAGTGAAAATAGGTTTAGTCCCTATCATAAAGGGAGTGAAAATATGTTTAGTCCCTATCATAAAGGGAGTGAAAATAGGTTTAGTCCCTATTATAAAGGGAGTGAAAATAGGTTTAGTCGCTGGTCATAAAGGGAGTCAAAATAGGTATAGTCCCTGGCAGAAAGGGATTGAAAATAGAGTTAGTCCCTGGCCATACGGATTGAAAATAGGTTTAGTCCCTGGTCATAAAGGGAGTGAAAATAGGTTTAGTCCCTGGTCATAAAGGGAGTGAAAATAGGTTTAGTCCCTGGTCATACCGATTGAAAATAGGTTTAGTCCCTGGCCAGAAAGGGAGTGAAAATAGTTATAGTCCCTGGTAGAAAGGGAGTGAAAATAGGTTTAGTCCCTGGTCATAAAGGGAGTGAAAATAGGTTTAGTCCCTGGTCATAAAGGGAGTGAAAATAGGTTTAGTCCCTGGCCAGAAAAGGAGTGAAAATAGGTTTAGTCCCTGGTCATAAAAATAGGTTTAGTCCCTGGCTAGAAAGGGAGTGAAAATAGATTTAGCCCCTGGCCATACGGATTTAAAATAGGTTTAGTCCCTATCACAAAGGGATTGAAAATAGGTTTAGTCCCTGGTCATAAAGGGAGTGAAAATAGGTTTAGTCCCTGGTTATACGGATTGAAAATAGGTTTAGTCCCTGGCCAGAAAAGGAGTGAAAATAGGTTTAGTCCCTGGTCATAAAAATAGGTTTAGTCCCTGGCTAGAAAGGGAGTGAAAATAGGTTTAGTCCCTGGCCATACGGATTGAAAATAGGTTTAGTCCTTATCATAAAGGGATTGAAAATAGGTTTAGTCCCTGATCATAGAGGGAGTGAAAATAGGTTTAGTCCCTGGCCATACGGATTTCAATAGGTTTAGTCCCTGGTTATACGGATTTCAATAGGTTTGGTCCCTGGCCATACGGATTTCAATAGGTTTAGTCCCTGGCCATACGGATTGAAAATAGGTTTAGTCCCTGGTCATAAAGGGATTAAAGGAGACTAGGAGGCTGATAAACTTACCAAAAAAACGGCAGCTATCACTCCTTTTATAGGACCGGAGCCTATCCTACCCATACACTACAGTGGGGTCAAAAGTGAAGAGACAGGCTGAGTCATTCAATCAACAGTGGAACCGTTGGGAGACCCTACATCAGTCGCTTTCATTTTTTAAATGGTTGCTATCAGAAAGAAAGCCACGACTTACATGTATCCTATTGATACTCCCTATTGAGGCAAGTTATAGACCTACTGAGAGGACACATGTGCTTCAGGAAAAGTCCAAGTCTTACGAGGACTAAACTGAGTGTAGATCAAGCTTTTTAGAAAAAAGCTCTTACATGTACATCCCTGCTACATCTTATAGTTACTTCTTCAATAATTATGGTATCAAACATTACCAGACATATCTACAAGGATTATTACATATTGTCATAACACACAACTTATCAACTATTTTTTCCACCTCGTTGATATTTTTATAATATTTCTCACCATAATTAACCTACTTCTTTTTTTTCGTATCAAACGACAATGTACAGTTGTATTATTTACATTATTTCAATCTTTGATTAACACAATCAACTAATTAGAATTATTATTAATAATTTCCGTCATAACTCATAAAGTTTCTGTAGAACTCGGTCAGTTTTGGGGTCCGTCTGGTTCCCATCTTCAACAGCGACTGACTAACTAACTGAAAGAGTAGCTAACCCAGTAACTATACAGTTACACAGAATACAGTTACTATACCCAGTAACTATGACTTCATGTGATTCTTCAGACATCCATGATCATATAAAAGACAATGAGCAGTCAAATTAATAGTCTCTTTAAATTGATAGCCATGGCATTAACTGACTTCATGTGATATTTCAACAGTCCATTCTTCATAGAAAAGACCATGAACAGTCAAATTCTTCAATTGTAAGACCAGCATAGCATCTTCCAACACGATATACTGAATTCATGATACTTCAAATATCATGCTTCATATAAAATATCATGTACAGTCAAATTAGAAGTATCTCTTCAATTTGAGAGTCATGCCATGAACTGAGTTCATATGATATTTCAGATATCCATGATGCATCTAAAAGACCATGAACAGTCAAATTAACAGCATCTCTCTAATTTGAGAGTCATGGCATGAACTGACTTCATGTGATATTTCCAACAGTTCATGATCCATATTGTAAGACCATATAAAAGACCATGTACAGTCAAAGTAATAGTATCTCTTTAATTGGATGGTCATGCCATGAACTGACATCATGTGATATTTCAACTGTCCATGATTGTATTTTTCATACTTCAGACATCCATGCTTCATATAAAAGACCATGAACAGTCAAATTAATAGTATCTCTTCAATTTAAGAGTTATGCCATGAACTGACTTCATGTGATATTTCAACTGTCCATGAATGTAATTCTTGATACTTCAGATATCCATTCTTCATATAAAAGACCATGAACAGTCAAATTAATAGTATCTCTTATTAAGTTATGCATTGACATACTCATGAACTGAACTTCCATGATGAATTCTTCTAGATATCCATTCTTCATATAAAAGACCATGAACAGTCAAATTAATAGTATCTCTTTAGTTTGATTGACATGCCATGAACTGACTCCATCTGATATTTTAACTATCCATGTTTGCATTCTTACTTCAGACATGCACGCTTCATACAGAAGACCATGAACAGACTTCATGTGATTCTTCAGATATCCATTCTTCATATAAAAGACCATGAACAGTCAAATTAATAGTATCTCTTCAGTTTGATTGACATGCCATGAACTGACTTCATGTGATTCTTCAGAAATCCATGCTTCATAAAAAAGAACATGAACAGACTTCATGTGATTCTTCAGATATCCATGCTTCATATAAAAGACCATGAACAGTAAAATTAATAGTATCTCTTTAGTTTGATTAACATACCATGAACAGACTTCATGTGATTCTTCACATATCCATTCTTCATATAAAAGACCATGAACAGTAAAATTAATAGTATCTCTTTAGTTTGATTGACATACCATGAACAGACTTCATGTGATTCTTCAGATATCCATGCTTCATATAAAAGAACATGAACAGTCAAATTAATAGTATCTCTTTAGTTTGGTTGACATACCATGAACTGACTTCATGTGATATTTCAACTGACTATCTTTCATCTCACTCAAACACACCTTACACTTTACTTTACAAACAACATGAGCACTTGCTACATGGTCCATTAGGTTCTTCTTTATAGTTGAACTATAATTACAAAAATCACAACACATTACAATAGGATTTGGATTATGCAACGAACTTACATGTATTTTCAAACTAAACATAGAAGCATAAAATTTATTTTTGCAAAATCCACAAGGTAAACTATAACTTGCATGCTTCGATTCATAATGACTATTAACGCTGAATCCCTTAGTTGTAATATATTCGCAACTCTTGCATTTATAATATATATTATCATGCAATACTATCTTTTCGCCAATTTTATTAAAAAATATTCTTTTTTTCTTTGGAAAACAGCCCATATAGTTATAATATCTACTCATATGGTGCTGCCATTCACTTTTCTTTGTAAAAACTTCACTGCAACAATAACATTCATATACTCCTTTAGGTAAAGAAGAATCCTTCTTGAATACAAACGACTTATTATGTTCAATTACTTTTCTAGGTTTAACAGTGAAAAAATCACTTTTTGTAGGCTTGCGAATAATGTCTGGTTTGATATCGCTTGAGCTACTTGAAGAGTCATACGAATTTATATCATCATCCGTTGACTCGTCATAGCTATCATCATTAATCATCATATAATCGCTTTCAGTTTTAGGAATCATCGTACAATCGCTTTCAGTTTTAGCGATCTTTTTGCAATAGCTTTCAGTATCAGCAATCATCGTACAATCGCTTTCAGTTTTAGCAATCTTTTTGCAATCACTTTCAGTATCAGCAATCATCGTGCAATTGCTTTTAGTTTTAGCAATTTTTTTGGAATTGCTTTCAGTTTCAGCAATAATTGTGCAATTGCTTTCAATTTTAGCAATTTTTTTGGAATTGATATTAGTTTCAGTAAACTTCGTGCAATTGCTTTCAGTTTTTGCAACTTTCTTGCAATTGCTTTCAGTTTCAGCAATCATCGTGTAATTGCTTTCAGTTTTAGCAAACAACTTGCAATTTTTTTCACCTTTAGTAAACTTCTTGCAATCACTTTCAATTTCATCTATCATCGCACAATTGCTTTCAGTTTTAGCAACCTTCTTGCAATTGCTTTCAGCTTTAGTAAGTCTTAACCGATGATCTTTACTTTTTACCATGGTTTTAGACGCACTAGGGGTTTGTTTTAAAATATCAAGTGGCTTGACTCGTATGGATTTGTTTACACTGCCAGACCAGCTCACAGAACCTGAAACATTAATATAGATAATTAATTAGTTAATTAATCTAATATAGTTAAATTATAACGCCTGCCTTCATTCCTACTTTCTCATTTTATGTATATATATGATCAAACCACAATAAGAAAATGGGAAAACAAGACTAAGATCTTTCAACCGTAACAAGCTGTCTTCGTCAGAGTCAAAAACCCAACTGAGGGTCTCTTATTGTGGTTTGATCATTGACTGTTATTTCACGTATTTATGTGAAATCTTTTTATGTATATATATATATTTGATTGTGTATATCACTTGAATTGATGTTTTATTTATAAGATAAAATAAAAGATTTTTTTTTATTTTTCAATGTTTTTTTATTTGCTAAATGTAATTACTGTGTATATATCTTGAATCATGTTAAGAATACTATATCAAAAGGTTGGGTCATATAAGAATCTGTTTCCGTGCCTTAATAACAGAAAAACAACAATTAAAATTATCCCTGTCAATCATGTTTAAGTGAATTTATTTCAATAACTATTGTTACAATTTCTGAGTGACACAAAGGGTAAAGGGTGGCCTATGCAGAAGTGTCAAAGTGGGTTCCACGGAACCCAGGGGTTCCTTAACAGTCTGTCTAGAGTTCAGCGAAAAAGATTTAGAAAAAACATTAAAGTGTATCTGATAATTCAACTACTCTTTTATTACAGTTAAATTACCCAATCAAAAATGTGCGATGATATGAAACAAAAACATTCTCATTAAACGCAATAAATTACTTTAATTATACAATATGTAATATTTTTAGTATATGATTACATAATGATTACAAATTAAATTCTGTATTAAAATTACTAATAATTCTGTATTAGTGTTATGTACTTGCTGAAAATATGGAAATTAAAATATTTTAGTTTTACATTTTTATTCAAAAAATACACATTTCAATGGTAATACTTTTTATTTGTTTCAAAGGTGCATACTATTTCTAAACGTATATGAAAACATTTATATTACGAGCGTATAAAAATCATTTATTAGAATCTAAGGTTCCTAGAAAAGTTTGTGAACCAAAAAGGGTTCCGCGTCCAAAAAAAAAAAGTTCGGGAAACTCTAGTCTAGTGTATAATAAAGGTATAGTTTTTGCTTAAGATAGTGACATTGGAGTTACTTGGTTTCACTCTGTCCACATTGTGAATTACTAATGCCTGGATAATTTATGATATTCAAAAGAAAAAAAAAACAGTAAATTTGAAAGTACAGTTATATGCAGTACATTAAAAGGGCAAGTGTAGTTGTAGATGCATTTTATTTCAGTGTCTGTTGAACAAATCAAGGAATTGACTCAAATAACTTACTCTCGACAGGTCTGTTATGAAGTTGATGAGTCACAGGTTCTTGACTGCCATCCGGTTCAAGAAGACAAGCTGGAAACTCAGTAAGTTGTTGAGGAACATAATCACGTTGTCTTAATCCTGAACAAAACAAACAAGGATATATTTCAAATAGCCCCAAAAAAAAAAAAAAAAATCTGGAGTGGCCTGTACTCAACTTTACTATAAGTAAACTTAATATCAATCTTCCTGGGTATATAATATAAAATATCTCATTTAGGCATAATGTAAACATTTAAATGGGAGATGTTTATTAGTCTTTCATAAACTATTAGACTAGAATAGTGAAAAAACTGGAGTGGCCTGTACTCAACTTTACTATAAGTAAACTTAATATCAATCTTCCTGGTATATAATATAAAATATCTCATTTAGGCATAATGTAAACATTTAAATGGGAGATGTTTATTAGTCTTTCATAAACTATTAGACTAGAATAGTGAAAAAACTGGAGTGGCCTGTACTCAACTTTACTATAAGTAAACTTAATATCAATCTTCCTGGGTATATAATATAAAATATCTCATTTAGGCATAATGTAAACATTTAAATGGGAGATGTTTATTAGTCTTTCATAAACTATTAGACTAGAATAGTGAAAAAACTGGAGTGGCCTGTACTCAACTTTACTATAAGTAAACTTAATATCAATCTTCCTGGGTATATAATATAAAATATCTCATTTAGGCATAATGTAAACATTTAAATGGGAGATGTTTATTAGTCTTCATGAACTATTAGACTAGAATAGCGAAAAAACTGGATATTTGTTAACAAACATAACTCCTCTTTTTGAGGAAAAAGTCATATTTCAATAGCATGGAAAGACACTACGATTCACAAAGATAAAGTAATTATAACTGATATTATGTTTTGCTCAAGAGTTCAATATATAGAGATTTATTAAAGCATTTTATGAGACAAATCCATCATGCCTTGGAAGACAAAGGAAGTTTATTTATGTTTATTGGAGGTGTTTTTTTAATGTAATAATATTATTCCTCTTACATCTCATATAAATAAATAAATTATTTAAATTTTTCCATTAAAAATATCAATTTTATTTCAATGGATTCGCTCAAAAAAATTCTAAGTCAATGTAAACAATGTACAAAAATATCAAAAATTCGACAAGTATAGCAAGTGATCCCTTAGTCTAGGATAAACAAACAGTTTTTATAGCTTTATTGCTCTTTGCCGTGATTGAAATGTCATGATTTTTTTTATAAATTGCTAATTTGTTGATCCATTTTTGGACAAATTTTCATTATTTTTTAATGAGCCGTTTAGCATCAAAAAAACATTTTCTGAACACAGAAATCGTACTTTAACGCCCTTTTAGTGGATGTAATTTTGAAAAAAGTTATCTAAATCATTCTCATTATAATGTTCTAGTTTCATTTAACAGAATTAGAATTAGATTTCTGCTACTAAATATACAAGTTCTCCAAATGCTTTATTCTTTATAACTGACATGTTTCGGCCTCCTTGACTATCTTCAGAGTTAATCATATTGATATAAAAGAAAAAACAACTTATTCCTACTAACTACCACTGTATACACTATACATTTCTTAAATTAATAGTATGGATTAACAGTTCTGGATGTTATGGAAGATAATACTGTTAATTTAAGAAATGTATAGTGTATATAGTGTAGTTAGTAGGAATAAGTTTTTTTTTTATATGAATATGATTAACTCTAAAAATGGTCAAGGAGACCGAAACATGTCAGTTATAAAGAATAAAGCATTTGGAGAACTAGTATATTTAGTAGCAGAAATATTTAAAACAAAGGTCAGAAAACTTGAAAGATGGACAATGAAATTTACTCATGCCACAGTACAAAGGTTGTTCAACAAAACATGTATAAAAGAAGGATTGCTCCCCAAATTTACAAATATATATATAAAATAAATTCAAAACGAAGGAAACACACAGAAAGACACAGACATAACTCACATCGAAATATCGATGTGAGTTATGTCTGTGTCTTTCCTTCGTTTTGAATTTATTTTATTTAAAAAAGTCCGCTGAACTGTTTCTTTTAATTGCAAATATATATATATAAAGATTTCACATAAAACACGTAAAATAACAATCAATTATCAAAACCACAATATGAAAAGGAAAAAAAAAGACTAAGATCTTTCAACCGAAACAAGCGGCCTTCGTCAGAGTTAAAAACCCAACTGAGACACTAGATTCAGAAACATCTGGTGAGGTGTTTAGAAGAGTGTGAGGGAAGAGTGGTGTTAAAAGGGTGTAAAGGGCATTTGTACTTTCCTGCGATTTCACCCTTTTAAAATACCACTCTTCCCTCCCAATCTTCTAAACCCCTCACCAGATGTTTCTGCATCTAGTGTCTCAGTTGGTTGAATGACTCTGACACAAAGACCGCTTGTTACGGTTGAAAGATCTTAAGTCTTTTTTTTTCCTTTTTCATTTTGTGGTTTTCATCTTTTTTTTTTATTTCACATGTTTATGTGAAATCTTTTTATATACATACATGCAGATTATTGATTAAAAAAAAAAAATTAAAAATTTAATGATTTCGAATTACCTGGGGTAGTGGAAGTATAGGAATCATCTTCTACTTTGATAACACTCACTACTTCACAGTCTTCTGAAACAAGTAGACATTAGCATAAGAACTAGCGACGACCGGGGGGGGGGGGGGGGGGGGGGGCGCGTCGTGCCAGAAGGCGGCAGTCTTCAGGAGAGATAAGAGAGGGAAACCAAGTGTCTCTATACCAGTGCGCTTGGTTTCCCTCTCTTTTATCTCTCCTGAAGACAGTTCAAACCAAAAGTTAGAGACTGTAAGTGTGTGTTTTTAATTTCCCTATGTTTATGTACACTGAACTCTATTTGTCCATTTCGGATAATACTGTCATTAAAAAAGTCAAATATTCCTATAAATGTGTACAGAATTAGTTGCCTTTTATTTAAAACTTTAACTAAAAATAATTGTAGAGTAAAACGGAAATGAAATGGTCTCGACTTGTAAAAATTTAATCGTATAAACAACGCGTTTCGAACACGTAGTGTTCATCCTCAGGCATTAACTAAGCGTGAATGTCTGTGGTACAATAACATGTGGAGACCATTTCATTAGCTTTTTACCCTACAATAAGTAAATACCACATAATAACTGATTGCACTACTAAATCATTAGTTGTGCAATCCCCGTAATTGTGTGGTATTTACTCATTCTGAGGTAAAATGGATAAACCAACAAAAGTCTCCACACAAATGAAGTTTTATTCCTGAATGAGAATAAAACTTCATTTGTGCGGAAACTTTTGTTGGTTTATCCATTTTACCTCAGAATGATTGCACTACGATACAATGAAAAGTAACATGTTGGGTTTTATTTTCGATTTGAGTTTTCAAAACTATTTCGTTATTTTATTTAATTTTTTTTTCTGTTGGGATTAAGAGCTTGAAAAAATATATCTATTTCAAGGTTTTATCAATTCAAATTTGACTATACTAATTCTAAGGTACTGCAATTAGTTATTATGTGGTATTTACTCATTGTAGGGTAAAAAGCTAATGAAATCGTCTCCATATATAAAAATTTAATGGTATAAACAACGCTTTTCGAACACGTAGTGTTCTTTCTCAGGCTCTAACTAAAAAAATATAAGAATTAGTAATAATACAATCCGTCATACCTCGTAAAGTCACAGAAAAGCTCGACCTGGTTTCGGGTCCGTCTGGATCCCATCTTCAAGAGCACCTAACTGACTGTGAATGTTAGTTAACTAAAATTCAACTAGCTGACATTCACAGTCAGTTAGGTGCTCTTGAAGATGGGAATCCAGACGGACCCAAAACCGGGTCGAGCTTTTCAGAGACTTTACGAGGTATGACGGATTGTATTATTACTAATTCTAATATTACTAACCTCAGTGGAACTAACCCATTAACTATATTTAAAAAATATAATGTCATCAGAGAGTTATCTATAGTACAAAGTAAATATAGTACAAAATAAAAATAAATTAAGAAAGAGAGTACGAACCTAAGGGTGAGTTGCTGTGGTACAAATGACTCACCACTTCCATTCTATTCCCAGTCAGTTGTACCACAGACACTCAACTCACCCTTACCTATGTACTCTCTTCCTTATTTTATTTTGTACTATATTTACTTTGTACTATAGATAACTCTCTGGTGTCATTGTATTTTTTAGTTAATGCCTGAGGAAGAACACTACGTGTTCAAAACGCGTTGTTTATACCATTAAATTTTTATATGTACAGACCATTTCATTAGCTTTTTACCCTACAATGACATACTAATCAGTAAAAAATAAACACTGATATATTCGATAGATCTTTTACCTGAACTGTCATTATCATCATCACTACACTGAAGTTTAACCTCGTACAGCAAGTAACCATCATCTGAAAAGAAACAAAACTCTGAAATTATTCATAACAGGAAAACAAATAGTCAAATTATTAACATAATAGCCTCTAGATTAATCCTAACACACCCTAAAATCTAGATTCTATTTTTTGTAGTATGAGTGAACAAAAAATTATAATTAATTTAAATTTTTTTTATAAAAATATATTATTTATAAAAAAAAATATAAATATAAAATTTTTATATGTGGAGACCATTTCATTAGCTTTTTACCCTACAATGAGTAAATACCACATAATAACTGATTGCACTACGTTAGAATTTTTAAAAAAAAATACTGGTATATGTGTTTTGCCATTTCTGTACTGTAGAGTGCAGATCATAGTTGCAGTTAAACTATCAAATAAAAAAAAAAAAGTTATCTATATAAATATAATAAAGGTTTTGTCTGTACATTGCTTAGAACTAGTAATGGAACGAGATCTCGGAAAAGGGAATTGAAAATATCGGAACTTTTCTAAGTATCGGAACAGGAATCGGAGAATTTTAATCGAATTTCAGATTCTGAAAACGATTCTTTGAAAGAAATACAGACAGTATGTAATTGATACTGTTAAGGGGCACCAATCATACTGTTAGGAAACTTGAGTGCCCCAAAAATGTGCAACGGAACACGCTCCGACTTTGTGCTCTGCACAGATACGTCATAGAGGCGAACATCATGATTGGTTGTGGTACTGGGGAGTTTATCTAGCCTCTAGATTCACCCTAGCCACACCCTAAATTCTAGATACCATTTTTTGTAGCATAGGCGAACAAAAAATTATAATTAATTTAAATTTTAAAAAAATACTGGCACACGTGTTTTGTCATTTCTGTATTGTAGAGTACAGAAATATATATATATATATATATATATAATATATATATATCATTCGCGCTCCGTTCTTCGACGTGGGGAGATCTCTCTCATTTCGTTCTCTCTTCTAGTTTACTCGTGATGATGAACAACAGTTCGAAATATTGAATTCTTTTGAATTACTTTTGAAGTCGAAACGTCGGCAAAAGGACTAGTTTCAAATCATTAGACCTCAACCTTCAAAAAAAATTACATCACATATATATTGGTTATTTATTACATTTTACATGTACAGTAACAGAGATGAATTTATTGATAAATCAGTTATTTCGAATATGCATTTTTTTACATTGACATGTAAAAAATTGACATGTTTTTTACAATGTCAAAGTAAAAAAATCCATAGTCAAAATAACTGATTTATCAACCAATTCCTCTGTGTTACTGTACATATAAAATGTAATAAATAACCAAAATAGAAGTAATAGTAGTGCTAATTATAAAACAATCATGTTGTAGTCCTGAAGATGACATGAATATATGTCGAAACGTCGGCAAAAGGACTAGTTTCAAATCGTTAGACCTCAACCCTCAAAAAAAAAATTACATTATATAAATATTGGGGAAAGAAAACAAATCATGATGTATGTATATATATATATATATATATATATATAAACTCAAAAATTGTTATTGACCTCTTCTATTCTATTCACTGTTTTGTTATTGAGGGCTAGGTCAAATAAAAGAAAATAAACTCCTTTCTAGGCCGACGTTTCGATGTATTTGTACATCATCTTCAGGGCTAAAATTATAGTAAGACTATAATACATTTATCAAAAGAATCTACAACTCACATAGAGAAATAACACAAATTTTTTTAAAGACCAACATCTGTTGGTCTTTAAAAAAAAAAAATGTGTGTTATTTCTCTATGTGAGTTGTAGATTGTTTTGATAAATGTATTATAGTCTTACTATAATTTTAGCCCTGAAGATGATGTACAAATACATCGAAACGTCGGCCTAGAAAGGAGTTTATTTTCTTTTATTTGACCTAGCCCTCAATAACAAAACAGTGAATAGAATAGAAGAGCTCAATAACAATTTTTGAGTTTATATATATATATATAGACAAATATTTAGATCAGTGGTTTCCAACCTGAGGGTCGCGACCCCAGACGGGGTCGTGACACCAATGCCATGGGGTCGCCAATTGATTTTGACCCGAACGTGAATTTATATAAAACACGGTAAAAACAGAAGACAGTTAAATAAATAACATTATAAAATAAAGACAATTATATAAATTCACACTATGAAACTAAATGTAACAGTTCATTAAGTCACTGAACATAACGTCCAAGACATGTATTGAACATGTTTCGTTTCACTTGAAAGACCTTAGTCTTCTTTCTCTTTTATGTGGTTTGGACGTAAAAAAAACACTATTTAAAAAGTTATGCAAAAATATACAAGCATGATCTAGTTGTGCTAGAAATATTACGCACCCTTTTGATGTTAAACAACCAATGTAGACAATAGATCGAAAAAATATCTGATTAAACTGCAGACCGACAAAATGTTGAAAGCAAAATGTCAAATTGTATGTTTGTATCCATATCACATGTTTTCTTAAATTTGGTCTACTAATATTTTAATACATTATCGACAAACATATTGTTTGTAATTTCTAAAATATTTTGTGTTTCCACGAAAAAAAACACGTTTTCTTAATTTGGATGTACTAATATTTTAATACATTTTCGACAAACATACTGTTTGCCGATTTCTAAAATATTTTGAGTTTCCACGAAAAAAAAAACCTATAGACTAGTCCAGTTATTAGTGATTCATGCTTTTTTGAGGAATCAACATCAGAGGTCTCCAAAAGCTACAATACCAGCTGTCTCATTAAGGTCAGTTCATAAACATACTTTAGTAAAGTTACATAACGGTATGAAATTTGTTTGTTTGAATACTTTGAAATTGATTTACAATTAATTAATGTTTTGTAAGAGCTTTGAAATTAATGAATAAATTCTATATTAATCATATATTTAAGGAATATACAGTTACTTCACTAATAAATTGCAATATATGCCAGTTTCTTATAGAAAAAATAAATGTATAAAAGATATTTTAACGATTGGGGTCGCTTCCTGATTGCTTGTTCTAAAATGGGTCGCTATATTTGAAAGGTTGGGAACCACTGATCTAAATTATCTCATTTTAAAATAGTCCCCTTCTATCAGTATTTCTTTCATAAATAATAATCAAACATACAAAGAAACGAATTAAACTATTTCTTTAAAAACAATAAATATATTATCAATATAAATTAAATTAATTAGTCGTAATATAAATTAATACAAGTAATTTCTAAACCTATTTCTTTTAAAAGTTGTCTGAACTATTAAATGAATATACGAAACAAAACGGACTGATTGAGATTTATAAACCATCAATCGTGTCCATATATTTACATAAATTTCTATGAAATTTTCATGACAGTACTAAAAAATCTGGAGTGGCCTACACACTTACTATAAGTAAACTTAATACCAAACTTCTTGAGTATATAATATATAATGTATCATTTAAGCATAATATAATCGTCTAAATGGGAGATGCTTATTAGTCTTTCATTCCTGAGGTAGTAGAGATAGTGATTGAGCCACTTACTTCTCAATATATAAGTTTATTTTTGTGTATCACACCATTATTTTAATTTTTCCAACACTTTATGAATATTTAGTTACCTGACTCGGTAAAATTTAATGGTTCATCTTCAAAAGTGACCTTACTGCATTCGGCTGACTCCTCTGAAAGAATAAAAAAAAACAGAAAGTTAAAATTGGAGAGAAAAATCTGCTTTCAAGAATCAAAAAATGGTTCAATTTTCTAAAGTAGTTTATAATATTTTCTTTAAGAATCTAAAAAAAAATTCTGGATGTCGATTTTTTTCATGATCACAATTATAACTTACTGATAATATTAATTAAACCAAAAACTAATATATAATGAAATCATAAATAAAAATTTCATTTATATAAATATACGAAACTAAAGTTTATCGGGACTCGGTCAGTTCTTCAGGTTCAAATTAAACTCTCATTGCCAACGTTTTATTTAGGTCTTTATTTAAAACCTTATTTATAGGCCTACAAAAACAGAGGAAATATAAGAAATAATACAATCATTCAAAAATCAAACATACATAAAAGTGCAATTAAAAAATATAATTAAGAAATTACAGTGGAAATTTTGACTATAGGTTAGTGAGAAAACTTACAGAAGTATGAATTTTGAAACAAAAAAACTAAGTATTACATATAATGGAGTAATCAATACTAGATTATACATGGTTTGTAACTGTAGACTCTACAAAAAGAAGGTTGTGGTTTGCTTAAGTTACTGATATTATATAAATAGTTCTATCCAAGTTTGGTTTGAGTTTAGTTTTAGATGATGTGATTTAAATAGAATGACTGCTGCTTTTAATTTTCAAAGTGTAATCGAAGTTGGCTAGTTGTTGTTGTATGGACACCTATTTTACAGATCTAGCCTGAAAAATTTCATGACATGTTTAAAACTTTTAAAATTTTGCAAGTATAATGCAAAATATTGGTTTCAATGAAGCTGTTTTGTGATTATTTTTTGGGCAGGTATATGAAGATTGATGTGTTAACCTTTTAACCTATCTGAAACCTTCCAAAGGACGACTGAAATAATAAATAAGGCTGCAGGGGAACCAATAAACCCACCTGAGCATGCTTAGTAAACAGAAAATTATACATTTATGAATTTACATAAGCAGTATTAATTTGAATATTCTAATCAGTGAAGTCCCTTTAAAAATAGTGAAAACAAGGGTTGTATGAAGCCATCTTCATCTTAGAGTAATAACCATAAAAGCTTGAGTATGTAGCACTAAGAAAATAAAAATGAAATAATAATGGCCAATTTTTCCAGATGTGTTGTTTCAGCCATTTCTTTTGTAGCCCATTTGTAAATTTCTTTTTACCAAAAGTACAAAGGGCTACATTTGATCTAGGTTAACAGACCACCTGACGTAATTATCACTCCAGTAACTCTATAAATTAAGTTAGTTTATCTAGATCAAATATTGACCAGGGTTACCAAACAAAAAAGTAACCTACCATTTTAAAAATGCATTAATATAATGCAATTGCTACCAATACAATTACAATTACCATAAAACATTTAGTCAAGTAGCGTGTGCATTCATTGAAAGTATATTGCTATATTTAAATTAACACCAGGTAATTATATTAATAAAATAATTAACTTGCGTTACCTTCTCTGATATTTAAATCAGTCATCGTTGAATAGAACTTAGTCTGCTTCTAATAATTAAAACAGTTCATAAAAACTCGTACTGTCCTCATATTATCAGCATGCTCAGGGTCACTGAACCGATGTTGCAGTGTAGCCAGAAAAACAAATTATGAAAAAGGAAGGAAACGAATTTTAAAGAGGCAAATAAAAGACCTTAATTTATTTATAAATTAATAACAGTGATATTATTTCTTACAGTAAAGAAAAGGTAGTTATAAATGTTCTATAATAATTCAATCAAATATAATTATTCTAAAATTTAAATTACAAAACATTAAAAATAACACTCTAAAATTTAAATTACGAAATATTGAAAATAACAAAATTAGATAATGGTTCTCTATATTTCTGGTGAACAAACTTGGACCTGCCCGGCCTTCTTAATTAGTGCAATTAGGTACTTCTTAATGTGGAAATAGTTTTTACTAGGTATACTTATGTAAGTTCTAGTGATAAAAGAAAAAATATATTAGTAAATTTCGATGCATTGAAGACGGCTGAATCCGTTTTTCGATCATTATTTTTTTTTTTTATTTGAGGGTGACTATAGCACTGCGTCTTAAAAACTATTGTACTTCCCTTCTTTTGTACTAAAGAACCCCAGGAGTTAAGCTTCAATGCCTCCAAGAAGCTCAGCACTTTTGCTGGTTCCAGCTGTAAAAGTTTTTCTATGGTTTTGTTGAGTGCCCTGACGCACCTACCTCTTTCTTCCTCTTTGCAGAATCTGCATAAACCATTATTAACAATGTCCATTCCCGCTCCCTACGTTTCAAGAGAAAGTAACTTCCTTTTTCCTTCTTCAGGTTCTTAGGTGCACTTGTGTGGGCTTAGCTCTCACGAGTTAGCGCTTTTGGATCCTCTATGCTTCCTGAGGATGGTCTCCGGACTTCCTTCTCTTTAGTATCATACAGGGGAAAATCCCTGTATATCTAGCGGTGGTATTTTGTCCGCACTGGCAGAGCACCGCATACCGGAGTTAGGCTATTTACTCAAGAGGGTCACCTGGTGCCCTTGAGGCTCCGTTCATAATACAGTAACCACTGTATCATCTATCCTTCAGCACGGATCGCAAATTACCTTAGATTGGGGCTCCGATCTGTATGTTTTAAATGTTTAACTTTTAGATGTGCATTATTTGTGAGTACGTATCCAAAATGTTTAACCTTCTATAAGTTGTATCAGACAAACCTTAATTACATTTCTCAGATACATAGTCTTTGATACAGAAATGTGTTCTATTTTATTTAATTAAATTAGATCATGGGTAAAGTTATTTTATTTCAAAACAAGCACTAATATATTTTCCACTCTTCTAGTTATTTCAGATCTAAATTTTTGAATTTAGTATGGCCGCAATGTGAGTACAACAAAAAAATCAGGAATTTTGAAATATTGCTTAATATAAGGCTATATGGAGTATCACTAATAGGTGTTGGTTTCTCCACTCTTTTATTTCATTTTGTATGTATCATTTATCAATATTACTTGTTACCTGTTTGGTAGTTGTAATAAAATCTATATATATAAAAATGAATGTACGTCTGTTTGTTTATATTCGATAGATTCAAAAACCATACATCCAATCGCCGTGAAAATTTAGGAAATTATTAGGTATATCCCCGGGAAGGTTTATGTAAAGTTTTTTTTAAAAATCAGAGTTCTGGTTCAGGTAATATTCCAAAAATATTATAATAGATAAGGTTTACTGTATAACCTGTTTGTTTACATTTTGACTTCAATTGATAATGGTGGCCGCAGGTAGGTTAAGTTTGCATGATAGTATTACGAATAATAATGATAGTATTTGAACCATTGATCTTAAAAGAATAGTTAAAGTATTTTGTTTAAGTTTAATGGATGTACGGCTTCTTTATTTATTCCTGATTGATTAATTCATTTGTTTAAAATATTTAATTATTAGTACTTAGTATCTGGCCTTACTCCATATAGACGAAATGATAACTTATTATATATTTCGATGGTATCTAACTAGAAGACGTTTATGAAAGTCTATATTAGTAAAACTTATAAGGGAATATATACAGCATAAAAAATTGATGAAGAAATATTCAAATCAAAATTTACATATTTAAAACTTAATCACTGTATGTATTAGTGTGTATAAATGCAGATCTTAACATAATAACTCTTAACATTACGTAATAAAAAATGTAGGTAGAATTTAACATTTAGAACTCAATTGACACTTTTCAATACAATGCTTCTTCATAAACAAATAATATTTTATCAAAATATTATTATTCAAACTTTTAAGAGACAATTTTGTTTACTGATATAATTTTAATTAAACATTTAAAACTGTGTGAAGTCTTCAAATTGAAATTATTGAATGAAATGTAATGTGATATGGCTTAGAAACTACCTGGCTCCTAATTGAAACGGTTTGGGGGTTTAAAATTCGTATCATTATATTTAACAGATAAGACATATCACATTTAATGAGCTTAGACTTCTTTCAACATTTCTTGATGTATTGTTCAACAAAAAAATATTCTTTTTATTATTTGTTTAATCTAATCTATCAACTATCAATTGTATTAGACAAGTGTGCAATTTATAATCAGTGTTAGATTATATCATTTTTGCGTAATCTATAATTTTAATTCTGTATTTATTTCGTTTATCTTAAAAAAGTTAAGTGTAACGGAACTATAGAAAATTTAAATTGTTTTCGTTATACGTAATTTATTATTAGAGTTGGAACTAAATTGTTTCCCGGGTAAAGCCGGGTAGATCAGCTAGTAATAAATGAAAAAAAAATATAAGTTAATTAACTCTAAATAGAAATTATTATAATCCACCTGTAATCACTTGTGAGATTTGTTTACCATTTCAAATGTAATCAAAATTTCTGAGTTTAATATAAACAATTTATGAAAAGTAAAATTTTTTGAATCAAATTAATAATTTTTTATTGAAGAAAAAAATACATAATATTTTCGTCGGAGGAGTTATTTCGTCGAATGATCTCAATTTCATTTACTTTAGTACACAATGCATTTAATTCAAACAAACACTACTACTAATACATAATAAACTTTATAATCAGTGGTGGGCTTCAAATTTTTTTAAAAAATGGTTCGTGCGAAACCGGTGTTTAAAATATTATGATTTCGGAAACTAAATTGTTTAGTTATATATAGGCTATATACATACGGAAATTATGTTGTCATACATGCACAAGTTACGTGAGTCACGCGACCTTGATCGTTTGATAGTCGGCCACAAACCTACTATTGAATTAATACAGGTCTGAATAGAGGAGTTTTACGTAATTTTAACAACCGGTTCGCCGAACTTATAATATTTTAATATATTATAATATATCACTGTTTATAATGAACAAAAACAAATATTGGCCTAACTGTTGTCGGCAGGTTAAGATACACCATAGAATAGATAGCATAACCTCAATACAGTTTAGAAGGTTATGCTACCTCAACTTCATTTCCTTTAACATACTATACATTTATTTTATATAAACAGTACTATAGTAAACAATATAAACACTTTGTCTTCTTCTTGGGATTTTGGCCAGTGTTAATATACGGAATCACCTTTTCGCCAACAATTTCGTCTTTATTTCAAGACATCCTCACGGCTTTAAACTAACAAAAAAAAACAATGGACATTTGTCATATCTACTTTACAATCATCATAACAAATTAAAAAAAAACTTACTTTCTCTAGGCTAGCTTCTAATATCGAACCAACAAAACCGTTATCTGTCATTACATGTGCTGAGGATGTCTTAAAATAAAGACGAGGCGTTGGCGAAAAGGTGATTCCCGTATATTAACACTGACCAAAATTCCAAGAAGAAGAAGAAAAAGTCTTTATTAGTAATTTGTGGTCAAGAAAACAATACCTTATTGTAAACAATATAACTAACAACAAAATAAGGATTAACTTTGTGTTATTTTCAAGGCTCACTTTACCTTAAATCACAATCATCAAATACAGGTGGAATACAGCTCGTTTATATATTACACATTAAAAACTACCTATATGGTTACCAAAACTCCGATGATCCATCTTGTTTATTCTCAGAACAACTGGGTTGGGTTTTTGACTCTGACGAAGACCGTTTGTTACGGTTGAAAAGTCTTGTTTTCCCATTTTCTTATTGTGGTTTGATCATTGATTGTTATTTCACGTGAAATCTTTATATATATATACATAATTAAAAGAAACGGTCCAGCGGACTTTTTTAAATAAAATAAATTCAAAACGAAGGAAATACACAGAAAGACACAGACATAAGTCACGTTTCGACCATCGTCGTCATCAGGTGGTGCGGGACTCTTCGCTCTTCACACCTCCTGATGATGAGGATGGTCGAAATATCGATGTGAGTTATGTCTGTGTCTTTCTGTGTGTTTCCTTCGTTTTGAATTTATTTTATATATATGTATATATATGATCAAACCACAATAAGAAATGGGAAAACAAGACTAAGATCTTTCAACCGTAACACTGATTTCACGTGTTTATGTGAAATCTTTTTATATATATATACAGAATTCATAGAAAATATATGTATTCTGTTGGATTCGAACCCACGACCTTTGCATTAAGTTACACCTTACCCTACACCTAAAAAATCATTAATAAATAAACAGTCATATCACAGAAGGGGTTCTTGAGGATTTTGATCATAAAAATTCAACTCCTGATTATATGTCCGACGTTTTGCCAAAAGTTGTTTGACATTTTCAAGGATAAAAAAAAAAATTATTAACGACATAAGTAGAGCAATATATCCACGGAATACCAACCGTATATTCTGAAAACAATAAAAAAAGAGGCCAAAAAATACAAGAAAACTCAAAAACAAGTACTAATTTTTTGTAGGTCTTGGTTTTCTCTTAATTTCTTTTATTTTTTGAAAATTTCTTTTTTTTTATTGTTTTGTAATTTTCTGGCGTACTGTGTTTGTTACTGTATCCTAACGTCATTTGCACACATTCCAGGAACAAGATATGTTCGAATTTTTATTGCTGCTTATCTGTAAATAAATATTTAAAAATGACATACCACTCTGGAGGTCGTAAAAGTAACTCTCACAAGATTTTATAGTAGGCTTTCAGAATATAAGAGGAGCTCCTCTATGGTTAGTTCTTGATGGTTGTTTTTGCTTGAATGCTTTGTATAGAGGTATTCTCCCAGAATTAGTTTTGTAATATTCTACTTATCTTCTTGAAAATTGGGTATTGTTGTTTGAATAATTAATAATAAGTAATTAGCTTTAAAAAGCAAATGTTTATTTTTAAATAATGAATAATAACACTGGGTATTTTATGATCTTTTTGTTATTTTCTTGTTACTGAATTTTTTGTTTGTTTTTTTTCTTTTATTTTCTATTGGTTGGTATTCCGTGGATGTATTTCTCTTGCTCTACTTATGTCGTTAATAAATTGTTTTTTTCTTCCTTGAAAATGCCAAACAAGTTTTGGCGAAACATCGGCATGTAATCAGGAGTTAAATTTTTATGACCAAAATCCTCAATAACTAACCCCTTCAGTGAACTTGATTAATCAGTGGTCGAAAGGCTACATCAATATTTCCTTTTTTACTTTGATTTGGTTCTTTATACTTTTATTTTGATTTGATAACTTTTACTTAGCTTATATTCGTTTTACTTTTTGATTTAGAACTATTTAATTTGATTTCTTATATTCTACTTACGTTGCAAAATTTTCTTCCATTTGGTATCAATTACTTTGTTTTGGTACCATTTACGTCCATTTGGTATCAATTACTTTGTTTTGGTACCATTTATGTCTATTTGGTATCAGTTACTTTGTTTTGGTACCATTTATGTCCATTTGGTATCATTTACGTCCATTTGGTATCAATTACTTTGTTTTGGTACCATTTACGTCTATTTAGTATAAATTACTTTGTTTTAGTACCATTTACGTACATTTGGTATCAGTTACTTTGTTTTGGTACCATTTACGTCCATTTGGTATCATCTTTTTGGTACCATTTACGTCCATTTGGTATCAATTACTTTGTTTTGGTACCATTTACTTCCATTTGGTATCAATTACATTGTTTTGGTACCATTTACTTCCATTTGGTATCAGTTACTTTCTTTTGGTACCACATATGTCCATATGGTATCATTTTGGTACCATTTACGTCCATTTGGTATCAATTACTTTGTTTTGGTACCATTTACGTCCATTTGGTATCATTTTGGTACCATTTACGTCCATTTGGTATCAACTACTTTGTTTTGGTACCATTTACTTCCATTTGGTATGAATTACTTTGTTTTGGTACTATTTACTTCCATTTGGTATCAATTTTGATAACAGGAAAATGATTAGAAATTAAAATGTATAGTTTTTTTTTAAGTAAAAGAAAGAAAGAGAGAGAGACAGAAAGAGTGGGAGGAAGGGCTAGTAAAAATGATTTAAATCCCCGAATAAAGGCAAAGTGGAAGTATTATTTATTGTTGCTTAAAGATTAAAGAAATTTACCTTCGAGTTCAAAATATGAAGTGGCCGAGACTTGACTCAGACTTGAAAACCACATACTTGGTATTTTCTCAAATAAATTAAAATTATGCAAAAACTAAAATATAAATCTGTTATATAAACTTAATCTTCTATTATCTTGGGGCGCACCTGGCTACCTTCCAGGGCGCACCAATACGCCCGGGCGCACCGTTTGAGAAGCACTGTTCTAGTATCTAGTTTCCTCTGGGACGTATTACCTAGATTACCTAGATGATTTTACGTATGATTACGTATTACCTAGATGATTTTACGTATGATTACGTATTACCTAGATGATTTTATTTTGTTTAGTTTGATTTTACTTATATTTTGTTGGCATTTTTTTTTTACTTTTTTGTCTAGTTAAAAATCTGTAATCGCTTTTTGATTATTGATAATATGAAGACTTTTTAGCATTTAAGAAACACAATAAATTTGTAACAAATGTATTATTATCAAATCTTATGCACTGGAAACGAACGAGAACGAACAGTGTATTTATTTACGTTTATAATTCAAAAAATTCGTCATTTGCACACATTCCAGGAACAAGTTATGTTCGAATTTTTATTGCTGCTTATCTGTAAATAAATATTTAAAAATGAAAAATATTTATTTTATTTAAGTTTTTAGGATCGGATTAAAAATTACCACTAATACCGATAAATAGAAACCCTTACAGGTAGTAACTTAGACCTCCACTAAGCCACACACTTTGCATGATTAACGACCAGCTATCTTAAACTTGAAACAAAACAACTGACTTCACTTTGCTTATATAATAAACCAGAAAATTTACCCAAGAAGTTATTCAAATCCTGAAGTTGATCATTCGAAACAAGTCAATCATAGGAGATATTAAAATTATGCAAAAACTAAAATATAAATCTGTTATATAAACTTAATCTTCTATTATCTTGGGGCGCACCTGGCTACCTTCCAGGGCGCACCAATACGCCCGGGCGCACCGTTTGAGAAGCACTGTTCTAGTATCTAGTTTCCTCTGGGACGTATTACCTAGATTACCTAGATGATTTTACGTATGATTACGTATTACCTAGATGATTTTACGTATGATTACGTATTACCTAGATGATTTTATTTTGTTTAGTTTGATTTTACTTATATTTTGTTGGCATTTTTTTTTTACTTTTTTGTCTAGTTAAAAATTAATAGAAAATCATCTAGGTAATCTAGGTAATACGTCCCAGAGGAAACTAGATACTAGAACAGTGCTTCTCAAACGGTGCGCCCGGGCGTATTGGTGCGCCCTGGAAGGTAGCCAGGTGCGCCCCAAGATAATAGAAGATTAAGTTTATATAACAGATTTATATTTTAGTTTTTGCATAATTTTAATTTTTTTATACTTTATTGTATAGACGAAACATTATTTAGAAAAATCAATAAACCTTGTATCAGCTAAGTTTCGTGTCATTTTCAAATAAACCTTAATTTGTAGTAGTTTTATTTTGTAAATTAGTTTTTTTCTATTATAGTTATTTGTATTATTATTAAAAAAACTGTCTTCAAGTTGACTGACTGAAACGTCTGAAACACCACTCTGGGTAATACGTCCCAGAGGAAACTAGATACTAGAACAGTGCTTCTCAAACGGTGCGCCCGGGCGTATTGGTGCGCCCTGGAAGGTAGCCAGGTGCGCCCCAAGATAATAGAAGATTAAGTTTATATAACAGATTTATATTTTAGTTTTTGCATAATTTTAATTTTTTTATACTTTATTGTATAGACGAAACATTATTTAGAAAAATCAATAAACCTTGTATCAGCTAAGTTTCGTGTCATTTTCAAATAAACCTTAATTTGTAGTAGTTTTATTTTGTAAATTAGTTTTTTTCTATTATAGTTATTTGTATTATTATTAAAAAAACTGTCTTCAAGTTGGACGACTGACTGAAACGTCTGAAACACCACTCTGGGGGTCCTAAAAGTAACTCTCACAAGATTTTATAGTAGGCTTTCAGAATATAAGAGGAGCTCCTCTATGGTTAGTTCTAAGCTGTAACACCAGGTGCGCCACCATACAAGTAGCTGTCACAATCCTCCCCTACCATCTGTCCATCAATTATCAAACCGCAATATGAAATGAGAAAACAAGACTAAGATCTTTCAACAGTAACAAACGGTCTTCGTCAGAGTCAAAAAACCAACTGAAACACTAGATGCAGAAAACATCATGGTGAGGGGTTGAGAAGAACGGTAGGGAAGAGTGGTATTTTAAAAGGGTGAAATCGCAGGAAAGGACTGATGTCCAGAAAGGGATCTTTGGGGAAACAAAGGAGTACAGTAAGAAAGAGTAAAAAACTATCCGCTGGCTGTCAACCCTCTTAGAAGACGCTATTGCCCTCGTGATGAAAGTATCCAGTTTGAAGAGACCGTTACTAATGTTTATAATATTAGATCTATTAAATTTAATTAGAGACGATTCAATAATATTTCTTAACAACATTGATTTTTCATAGGTAATAAATTTAGCTCTTGTCCAATCAATGTGATGAATTTCATTTTTTATATGCAAGAATAAGGCACTACGAGTACTTTTTTCCTGTTTACTTGCTGTTGTTTTACACGTGTCTTTTATGATTTACCAGTTTGACCAATATAAATGTTATGGCAGTTTTTGCACGGAATTTTATAAATACCACCGGACTCCAATTCCCTGGGAGAGTTTTTTTATTAACATATTACCAACGTTATTACGATTAGAAATACACTATATTAAATTCAAGTTGTTTGGCTAATCTTGGAAGGGGGTCCAATGATATGGTAAAACTATACGTGTCTTTAATGATTTACCAGTTTGACCAATATAAATGTTATGGTAGTTTTTGCACGGAATTTTATAAATACCAGCGGACTTCAATTCGCTGGGAGAGTTTTTTATTACCATATTGCTCACGCTATTACGATTAGAAAACACTATATTAAAATCAAGATGTTTGGCTAATCTTGGAAGGAGGTCCAATGACTCATGATATGGCAATGCTATAGAAGTATTAGTATTAGTACTTAGGCGTCCAGATAGTACGTAGATGGTGACCGCCTGGGAAAACACCCACGTGCCATTAAATATTTATGTTTATAATTATTGTATTTATATTAGATATGTTATATTTTATTGTACTATTAGCTAGAATAATTTTTGTATACAGATCTTCAATTTTAGTTCAAATACTGAATTTAATAGTTTTTCACCGAATCTGGTGCACCAAGGTGTACGAGGTGTGTAAATAAAGTAGTGAGACTGGCAACGTCGGAAACGCGTGGCCTTGAGTAGCGTCAGGTGCACGTGTGATGCGCCTCCAGTATGAATCTGAACTCGCCACAGTCATTTGTTTGTCCGTACCGTTGGTTTTCGTGAAATGGTTTTTTCTTGAGCGTTTTAAAAATGAGTGACCTCAAAGTTGAGCAGCGGTGTGCAATCAAATTTTGCTTCAGACTTGGACAACTTGGACTTTTGAAAAACTTCAGGAGGCCTATGGAGAACGTGTTTTATCAAGGGCACAGGTTTTTCGGTGGTTTAAGGAATTTTCAGAAGGAAAAGAGTCGATTGAAGATGAACCACGAAGCGGAAGGCCTTCAAGTGCAAACACCGATGAAAATGTCAACAGAGTACGGAACCTTGTGCGTTCAGATCGACGCTTGACAGTCAGAATGATCGGGGAACAGTTGAATTTGAATCACACCTCCGTTCATCACATTTTGACCAATGAATTGGAGATGAGAAAAATTTGTGCGAAAATGGTTCCGAAAAACCTTTCCCAAGACCGAGTTTTTGACCAGTAAAAACATTCCTGTTGCTCCTCAGCCTCCTTATTCACCAGACTTCAGTCCTTGTGACTTTTTCCTCTTCCCGAGATTGAAAAATCACCTCAAGGGAACTCATTTCGGGACACTACAAAACATACAAACTGCTGTAACCGACCAGCTGAAGGCCATTCCAGAATCCGAGTTCCAGCAATGCTACAATGATTGGAAGGACCGTATCCAGCGCTGTGTGGCTTCCGAAGGGAACTATTTTGAAGGTGACAATATCACATTGTGATTATATTTGAATAGAAAATTTAAAAAAAATCAGTCTCACTACTTTATTTATACACCTCGTATGCCTAGGCACAACAGGTTTCCATCGTAGCTCCATGAAACATGTAGTTTTGTTAATAAAGTTATATTTATTCACATAGGACCGGAATACATAGAATCCAGATCGAATAACAGTTTTGGACTTTATTAATATGATATTATCTACTATTCTATAATCTATATTGTTAAATAACGGCACATATTTGGCTTTTATCTGTTTGTTACATAATTTCTCCAGAATTCCAGTTTCCAGAATTCCTTCCTCGTCTCTTCATTACAACTACAAAGCTTATCACCAATATTACTAGTCGATATGTTTCGAATGTACCACATTCATCATCAGGACAATAATGAGAATAATAGTAGGATTGTCAGTTTATATATATATATTTTAAATTTTCAAAAACGTTTAAAGACCCTACCTACGTACCTGCCTACCTAAGACCTACCTGAAGATGGCTAGAGAAAGTCGAAAGCTTGTATACAATGGTCTTGTAAGTTATGTTAGTTTTCAATTGTATTTGAATTGTTGACATCTATTAAAGTGTTTTAAAAAAAAGTGTCTCAATGTCCTTTGGACAAATCATTTGGGAATTACGACCTTATATTCGTAAGACTGTCAGGAGACTGGAACAGCTTAGTTTAAAAGTCGTTAATACCGAAGCTGCGGTACATTTCAACAAAGTATGCCTCCAAGAAGATTTGCTGCCAACATATATATATATATAGAAAGTGGAACATTCCAATAGTAATTCGCCTATATATATATATATATAAACTAACAATCCTAATATTATTCTCATTATTGTCCTGACGATGAATGTGGTACATTCGAAACTTGTCGACTAGCAATATTGGTGGTAAGCTTAATAGTTTTAATCAAGAGAAGAAGAAGTAATTCTGGAACTGGAGAAATTATGTAAGAAACAGATACAAGCCAAATATGGGGAGTTATTTAACAATATATGTTTAAATGAAGGACTGCTTCCAACTTTTACAAATATTATATAATCTATAAACTAGGGTTTATAAAAAAACCGACATTTTAGAAAACCGGTTTTCGACTAGAAATTTCTCCAGAAAACCGGTTTCGAATATTTATAAAAAAATTTTTTTTGCTCAAATATTCTATAATTTGAACAAAAAAATGTAGAGTGATTAAAAGCAGTTTTAACTAAAATTATTTAGTGTTCAATTTTATTGATAGTAAATTTTTTTTATGCATATTTAGTAGAACAAAGAAATTATAGTTGACCAGGATTAAATAACTTTAACTTAATTTAAATAACTTAATTTAATAGCATAATTTTCATACATATGGATGCAAATATTTTTATAATAGTTGAACGAGTTATTCAGCAAAGGGTTCGAATAAATAAAAACAATACATTTACATATTTTTATAATAACCATATTATTAAATCGGACCAATACGATTCCAAGAATCAAACCGCTTGCAACAGTGTTTTCATCAAACTGTTATTTTTGTAGTTTTCAAAATTTTTTTTTGAGTGTTATTCATATATTGAAAACTGATTTTTTTCTACTAAAACACCGTTTTCGAATTTCATAATTTTCTCCAAAAAAAAAAAACCGACAAACCATACTATATACACTATGATGATCGATTACTTACCACCGTGCCTGTCTGAATAAATAATAAAATATACGTAATTTTTTTTAGGATTCGAACCCAAAACCTTCGCATTGAAAGTCCATTATGCTGCGATATCAATGATGTCTACCATAATCATGAGGCTAGCTCAGTGGTTACGTGCTCACCTCTGAACTGATAGGACCTGGGTTCAATCCTCACCTGGCCCTCGATTTATTTACGCGGGATGTGAATAAATCTGAGCACTTCGTCCCTTGGAGAAGGACGTTAAACCGTCGCTCCCGAGCCTATACAATGTCAGGTACTCGTTAAAGAACCCTACTCTAAATACACTTGAGTTAGGCAAAATTTAGGACTCCCACTGTAGAATCAATCTTCATTGTGTGGTATCACAAAGGGCCAATGCTTGGCCTACGTGTGTTCCCTTGTGGGACTGCCACTGCAACCTAACCTACCTACTAAATATGTTTTTTTTTTCATTGTTTAAACAAGGTGTTCTCAACCTTTGTTTGCTTGTGGACCCCTAAAAGCTACTTGTGGACCCCCACTCCCCCCGTATACTTAAAAAAAAAATTAGTATAGGTTGGCAGCAAATCTTCTTGGAGGCATACTTTGTTGAAATGTACCGCAGCTTCAGTATTAACGACTTTTAAACTAAGCCAGTGTTTCTCAAACGGTGCGCCCCAAGATAATGGAAGATTAAGTTTATATAACAGATTTATATTTTAGTTTTTGCACCATTGTAATTTATTTGAGAAAACACCAAGTATGGGGTTTTCAAGTCTGAGTCAAGTCTCGGCTACTTCATATTTTGAACTGGAAGGTAAATTTCTTTAATCTTTAAGCATGAATGGATAATACTTCATCTGTGCCTTTATTCGGGGATTTAAATCATTTTTACTAGCCCTCCCTCTCTCTCAGTCTCTCTTTCTTTCTTTTTCTTAAAAAAAACTATACATTTTAATTTCCAATCATTTTCCTGTTATCAAATCACAGGACTAAATTTTCTATATTAAAATCAGTGATGCGTCCCAACGTTTTGGTTTGGTTTCATAGGTGCGCCCCAAAGTTTTGGTTTGGTTTCATAGGTGCGCCCTGAAGTAAAAAAGTTTAAGAAGCGCTGAACTAAGCTGTTACAGTCTCCTGACAGTCTTACGAATATAAGGTGGTAATTCCCAAATGAGTTGTCCAAAGGACATTGAGACACTTTTTTGAAACACTTTAATAGATGTCAACAATGCAAATACAATTGAAAACTAACATAACTTACAAGACCATTGTATACTAGCTTTCGACTTTCTCTAGTCATCTTCAGGTAGGGTCTTTAAACGTTTTTGAAAATTTTAAATTTTTTAAAAAACAATGAAAGAATTTAAACAATTTTGAAATAAACTAAAGAATATGAATAAAAGTTAGCAGGTCCAAACCTGCTAAATCATAATCATGATTTAAAAAAAATGATTATGCAAATTTATAAATAAATATTTGTTTTTAGGAAAATGAAAATCGTTAATTATGAAATAATTTCATTACATCTTCAACGCATGCCGAAATACAAAAATGTTTTTAAAACAACAACAAAATATTTCTTCATTAACATTTTATAAAGAACCCTGAAATAAATTGTAACCGAATAAATTTTGAATGTACCATAAAGAGAAGTCTAATAGAAAATTTTAAAACATTGGAACATTTTAACAAACTGACGAGAATATTAGGCCTTATATTTTAATGATGTGTGAATATTGTACGGCCAAAGCTTACTACGCTTTGATTTATTTTTGGTTTGCTGATGAATTCATTTAAACTAAACATAGAGTCCTAACCACGTGTCATGGACCTTCAGAATACTTACTTTCCTCATGGACCCCCAGTAATCCTCTGTGGACCCCTGGGGGTCCATGTGTACCACGTTGAGAACCACTGGTTTAAACCAATCTCCTATCTGGTGATAACGTCAGAACCGATCTACCTTTTGTTTGATCGGTGATTCTATAAATTCTACATTGGAAGTCCTAAATTTTGCCTAACTCAAGTGTATTTAGAGTAGGGATCTTTAACGAGTACCTGACATCGTACATGCTCGGGATTGACGGCTTAACATCCTCTCCGAGGGACAACGTACTACTCAGATTTATTCTCCTCCTGCGTGAATAAATCGAGGACCATGTGAGGATCGAACACCCCGGTGCTACCAGTCAAGAGGCGGGTATCTTAACCACTGAGCTAGCCTGGCCCCAAAGCTACTCCGCCCTCACTTTCATATTAACTATAGTTAATTTTTACAAATAAAGTTAAATCTGTAATTTAGAACAGTCAATCAAAAATAAAAATACACCCATTCAGAACAAATTTTTTGTTTTGAAAATTTGGTGTAAAATTTATATATTATGGATTATTTTCAAATAGTACTTGAAAACATTTTTTTAAAATCAGTTTGTCAGATATTTCGTTTTTTTTTTTAATGAAGTCCCATTTAAAGAATAGGGTACAACAGAGTGAATTGAACACATAAGATTATAATAAATTCTAATTAATTTTTTAATTTGAATAATAATTATCATTGAAGCATTTATTGTATGATGTAATCTTTATATTGTTAAATTACTTAAAATAATAAATGAATATAGTGTAATAATTCCAAGTTAATAGAAATAAATTGCAAACGAAAATTATCTTTTCCTATAAAAAAAACAAAAAACAAACAAACAACGGTACTGCTATAAGCACGCTACTTCGTGCAAACCTACATTGCATTTCTGGAATTTTTTTTACGAACAAAACTATCTGATAACACAGATGTCTTAAAAAAAAAATTGACATCCCAATTTGGAGCCTAGGGTATTTCAATCCTTTTCCAGGTATAAAAAGTTATTCGTAAAAGCACTGTTATAACAATCTGGAGGTAAAAAGGTTACTTTACCTTACAATAGGAGTGTTAAATCAGTTCTAATCTATGCCCCCAATATGACACTATACCGTAGATTTTTCATCCTCAGTTAACCTGTTTGATTCATTAACATGCACCCTGACCTTTCGGCCAATAACATGAGATGAAGCAACCAGATCATCCTTAATTAACCACTATAAAAGATAAATTATGTTGCTATCTTCAATTACAATGTCCTTCTACTGGACTATTTAACAGCACTATCATCTCCATTACTAAGTCTCATACACAAGATTATAATCACTAGCTGTTCCTTCTCAAAAGACTGTTTCTTCATATTTAAATTATTCAGAAGCTGATCGATCTTCAATTATTCACAAGCTAAGCTATATCATCTTAACGGACTATACCCAAACACATAAATATTCAGTAGATATACAATTTTTGGCCTCTTCTGTACTGAAGAAAATCAAAACTAGTTGTTTCATCTCAGGGACTGTTTCTTCACATTTAAATTATTCAGAAGCTAATCCATCTTCAATTATTCACTAGCTAAGCTATATCATCTTCAAGGACTATGCCCAAACACATAAATATTCAGTAGATATACAATTTTTGGCCTCTTCTGTACTGAAGAAAATCAAAACTAGTTGTTCCATCTCAGGGACTGTTTCTTCACATTTAAATTATTCAGAAGCTAATCCATCTTCAATTATTCACAAGCTAAGCTATATCATCTTCAAGGACTATACCCAAACACATAAATATTCAGTAGATATACAATTTTTGGCCTCTTCTGTACTGAAGAAAATCAAAACTAGTTGTTCCATCTCAGGGACTGTTTCTTCACATTTAAATTATTCAGAAGCTAATCCATCTTCAATTATTCACAAGCTAAGCTATATCATCTTCAAGGACTATACCCAAACACATAAATATTCAGTAGATATACAATTTTTGGCCTCTTCTGTACTGAAGAAAATCAAAACTAGTTGTTTCATCTCAGGGACTGTTTCTTCACATTTAAATTATTCAGAAGCTAATCCATCTTCAATTATTCACTAGCTAAGCTATATCATCTTCAAGGACTATACCCAAACACATAAATATTCAGTAGATATACAATTTTTGGCCTCTTCTGTACTGAAGAAAATCAAAACTAGTTGTTCCATCTCAGGGACTGTTTCTTCACATTTAAATTATTCAGAAGCTAATCCATCTTCAATTATTCACAAGCTAAGCTATATCATCTTCAAGGACTATACCCAAACACATAAATATTCAGTAGATATACAATTTTTGGCCTCTTCTGTACTGAAGAAAATCAAAACTAGTTGTTTCATCTCAGGGACTGTTTCTTCACATTTAAATTATTCAGAAGCTAATCCATCTTCAATTATTCACTAGCTAAGCTATATCATCTTCAAGGACTATACCCAAACACATAAATATTCAGTAGATATACAATTTTTGGCCTCTTCTGTACTGAAGAAAATCAAAACTAGTTGTTCCATCTCAGGGACTGTTTCTTCACATTTAAATTACTCAGAAGCTGATCCATCTTCAATTATTCACAAGCTAAGCTATATCATCTTCAAGGACTATGCCCTAAAAGTTTTCTATTTAGCTGAAATGATTTCGAATATTTGCAGACATTTCAGTGTTATAATTGCAAATCATACACATCCAACTACTAAAATCAATTCCATGAACACTTTCTCTACTGAGTGTAATACAATCAAAATGTTCACTCAAATTTGCCATTAGGTTTTTGTTTTCTATGTTCAAAAATTGCAATATTAAACCACTCTATTTTATTCTATGAGAATAGTTTATATGGCTTTTTAGATAACCTGCAAAGAAAATTCTTAATCTTTTTTTTTTGGACATAAAACCATAAAGTAAACTAACAGAACAGTCTGGTGTCATTTTATTTTTTAGTTAATGCCTGAGGAAGAACACTACGTGTTCGAAACGCGTTGTTTATATCATTAAAATTTTTATATGTGGAGACCATTTCATTAGATTTTTACCCTACAATGAGTAAATACCACATAATAACTGATTGCACTATATTAGAATTAACAGAACAGTGTTTTGATTAATAATGGTTTTTTTTAACTTCTCTAGTGTCTTTAAAGCATATAAACAATTATTACATAGATAAAATCTTTCTATATAAGAATCATCAATTTTACGAAAATTATTAAATTCAAGCTGTTGTTGTTTTGGAAAACACCCCAGGTACCTGCAGCCATTCTCTTCAGTGAACTCTTGAAGATATCAGGAACACTTGAACAACATTTTCACTTGTATCATCTTTCATGAAAATGAATGATACGTGTTCTGTTAAATTAAACTTATCATCTTTTTTTAATCGAGCAAAATTTGCAACAATAAGTTCCTCTTCTATTTTTATGAATATAATGCAAATGCCAGTTTAAAGAATCCAAATTTAAAAATGTTTTATTTGGACATAAAGCACAAGGAAAACTAACTTTAGAGCGTTTTGATTCATAATAAGTTTTTAACGATAGTGCTCTATTTGCAGTATACTTACTGCGTTTTACTTTACCAACAGTATCGAATAAAATCAATTGCTTCTCTGGAAAACACCCCAAGCGGTGCATATAGTTCTTCATATGTAGCTGCCAGTCATTTTCATCAGCAAACTCCTGAAGACAGCAGTAACACTTGAACACACTTTTACTTGTATCGTCTTTCTCGAAAATATATGGTACATGTTCTGTTAAATTTAACTTATCATTTTCTTTAAACGACGACAATTTCCTTCCTTGGTTGCCGCTTCTTCCTCCTTTATGAATATAACTCAAATGCCTTCTTAGAGAACCCAGAGATGAAAATGTTCTGTTTGGGCATAAAGCACACCGAAAACTAATATCACAGTGTTTTGATTCATAATGAATTAGTAACGTTTGTTTTCTTTTAGCAATATACGCACAACTGTTACAATGATAAGAGCTTTCTTCATTCAATACGAGCAATTTACCAATATTATTGAATGGAAGCAATTGTCTCTTTGGAAAACACCCCAACTGGTTCATATAGTTCTTCATATGTAGCTGCCAGTCGTTTTCATCAGTAAACTCCTGAAGACAGCTGTAACACTTGAACACACTTTTACTTTTATTATCACTTATAAAAGTAAATGACATATTTTCATTGGGTTTTGCAGAATTAGTTCCTTCTTCAAATATAACACTTTGAACTTGATGATTAATATCATTTGATCCCCTAACTGAATCGACAACATCACTTTCTTCTTCTGTATCAGTATCGATGCTAATAGAATCACTAGCATTCCTCATTACATCATCAGCTTCTTCTTCTGACTCACTCATAATGATATCATCAGCCCTATCATTATTCATCAAGGCATCATCATTATTTTCCTCTTCTACTATTACATTGGAATGTTGCTCTCCTGAAATGACTTCATAAACAGCACCAGGACAGGCGTTCAAAATATCTGCTAGAATGAGTTCAGCATCATCAAATATATTTCCCTGTCCACTATGAGCATCTGAAAAATAACAGTAAAATATTCAAGATTTTTATCTTTTGTAGAGGATGTATTTAAAAAAAAAAATCCTAAACAAATAAATAAACATATATAGAACTAACAGTTGAAGTAGGAATAATAAACATCAGTAAATTGATAGTCCTTTAAATAATACTGAACGTTTTTTATCATTTCCACATACAGAATATCTATGAAAAATTTCATGTGAATCAGAATTGGAATTGTTAAAATTAAAATGTTCATTTTTATGTTTATGGAATGTAAATTTAGGAGAGCCCAATATTATTAAATAGTTCAACAGTATTATTTCACTAACATACAATATACAAATCATTCTGAGGTAAAATGGATAAACCAACAAAAGTCTCCACACAAATGAAGTTTTAAAACTAGTAAAAACTTAAGACATAAAATCTTGGAAAAAAATTTAATTATAACTAAAGCCGATAAAGGAAACACAACTGTTATTATGAAACAGGATTCTTATATTGAAAAAGTAAAGAACTTCCTAAGTTCAGATAACTACCAGATTCTACCTAATGAACACAATTACGGATTGCACAACTAATGATTTAAAAATATACAAATCACAAGAGATATTAGACATACCAGAAACTATTTATTTACCTTCCATGATACATAAACAAAGTGCTTCAATGAAAAAGAGAAAGTCAGAGGAAGAACTACTTCAAAACAATTAGATAGAGGAAACCAGAAGAAAGGTTAAATTCAGGATTGCAGCAAGGGAAGAAACATATCAAACTTACAAAAAAATATTACTCATTATGACTAATGTATTTTCATGAGAATAAATAGTATTTAAATATAGATGAATGAGCAAAATAATCTGGTGAGAAAATAAAATAATTTTAAACATGATCTCATTGTACAAACCTGATAATAAACAGCGAAAAAAGGAAATTCAATTTCGTTGCTTAAATTTCAATGAAACATAACAAAAATAGACAGGAATATCACGTGGTTTTTTTATTTTATGTGCAAAAATGTTTAGTTTACTTACGCTGCTGAAGTTAAAACTTTTGACTAACTAAGTATGCATCGATTACAATAATACTTCTGTAAAATTTCATGTATTCTAGCAGTAATATTACAATTTTCTAACTCCTTTAATTACTAACATTCAAATCAGTAATAATCAAGTTATGGATTCCGAGTATAAAGATTTCTATTTGTAGTTTATTTCAAATATTATTGGAAAATACCAATTCCTTAGTATTTCTGAATACAGTAATAACAAAAGTGCAATTTTCGTGCTATGAGTGTACTCTCATGGGATTGGAAGAGGACATGATATAAATTATGATGAACAAAATAAAAGTTTTTATGTGTCTAGAACAGGGGTTCTCAACCTTTGTTTGCTTGTGGACCCCCACTCCCCCCGGATACTTAAAAAACATAATTATACAAATTTATAAATAAATATTTGTTTTTAGGTAAATGAATATCGTTAATTATGAAATAATTTCATTACATCTACAACGCATGCCGAAATACAAAAATGTTTTTAAAACAATAACAAAATATTTCTTTATTAACATTTTATAAAGTACCCTGAAATAAACTGTAACAGAATCAATTTTGAATGTACCATAAAGAGAAGTGCAATAGAAAATTTTAAAACATTGGAACATTTTAACATACTGACGAGGATATTAGGCCTTATATTTTAATTATGTTTGAATATTGTACGGCCAAAGCTTACTACCCTTTGATTTATTTTTTGTTTGCTGATAAATTCATTTAAACTTAACATAGAGCTCTAACCGCGAGTCATGGACTTTCAGAATACTACTTTCCTCATGGACCCCCAGTAATCCTCTGTGGACCCCGTTGAGAACCACTGGTCTAGAAGTAAGAGTTTAGGAAGCTAATGAATGTTAAGTTAAAGATTGAAATCGACAATTAACTCGTTTATATTTCGTATTGGAAATTAGTCAATAGAGATCTAGAATTTAAATATTAGAACTAGAATTTAATCAAATTCTATATTGAAAATATTGCAACCATAATTATTTAGTTAATCGGAAACATAAAAGATTAACTGCTTAAGTACAATTCAGCATTTTTGAATAGAGAATAAAGAAAATAGTTTATATTCTTGGCTACATTTGATTTTTTTTTAAGTTAAGGTAGAGAAATTTAATTCCTTCCTTTCTTTTCTGTTTGTCAGTGTCAACTCTGTAAAATAATTGGTTAAAATTGTTTACACGTTCCCACCAGGTTTTCTTAATTCAAATATGTTATTTAAGTAATATTTATTTTTATTAGAAATATTTTATCTATAAAAAAGAATTTTTTTTGTAACTTTTTTTCCGTTATGACAATCCTGAATTTAACCTATATGTTTGTTTTCTGTAACCAATTTTATGGAGGTTCTTGGACTGTGTATGTTACGGACTCACTTTTGTGTAGTAACGCTTTGTTGATATTATGGAAGGTAAGTAAATAGTTTCTCGTGTACTTAATGTCTTTTGTGATTTGTATATTGTATGTTTCATTTGTGATTTGCATATTGTATGTTCATAACATAATACCGTCAAACCACATAAATAACATATATTACATTAATATCTATTAATAAGCCGAATCATTTCCCATTATTGAAATGTATTGATACTGAATTAGTATTAAACTTCTTGCCTAGTTTGTAAAATATGAGAATGCCATTTGATTATTGTACCTGGAACTTACATCAAAATATTTGTTACTTCTGAGTAATATAATGTGAGACTGCTTTCATATGCATAATTGATGTTTTTCTTTATTTTAATTCTTTTTTATTTCAGTCTATTTATGGTTAAGAATGATATCCTAATTCGTTTGTACCGTTAATAGTGTCAAAAAAAAAAGAAAGAATTTTGAACTAAAAAACTTTATTACAAATAGATAACAAATCCTTCAGCCCTTATTCTTAAAATTTAACGTGTCTAATAAAACCTGAGCATTTTGTTTAAGCTTATTCTTTAGCTTTCATTAAAACCGAATGAAAGCGAAGCAGAGTTAGTAATTTGCTTCTCTTCTTGTAACCACTTATACTTTACTATAATTAAAGTATAGTGATCGTTTTTTTTTGTCAGTATGTTTGTTATATTCCGATTTATCTCCTTGAGATTGGAGAATTTCTCCATTATCAAGCCATTATTGTTATTATTTGAGGGTGACTATAGCACTGCGTCTCTTGTAAACTATTGTACTTCCCCTATTTTGTACCCCAGGAGTTATGCTTCAACGTCTCCAAAAAGCTCAATACTTTTGCTGGTTCCAGCAGTAAAAGTTTTTTTATGGTTTTGTTAAGTGTCCGGAAAGTTGCCTTATAGTCAGTCAGAAAGTGCAACGGTGTTTCTTCCTCTTCTTTTCAGAATCTGTATAAACCATCATTGATAATGTCCATTCAGGCTTTCTATGTTTCGGGGGACAGTAACTTCCTTTGTCCTTCTCATTGTTTGTATTTACTTTATTTTGACTGGCTTTGTTTGTTAATCATAATTTGCTTTATTGTCATTGATTTTGTCATCTTTTGTTGATTCATTTATTGACTGGTATTCGGCAACAATCACAGTGGAATTATGATTGGTATTTCCCTTTTATTATTATAGATATTTTAATAGTTAACAAGATTTCATAATAAACACGTGAAATATCAGAAAGATGACTATGATCTTTCAACTAAAACATAATTTAGTTCATTTGTTGTTTTGGCACCAATTTTAATTATGATTGAGTCACGTTGTTGGATTAATAGTAATTATTAAAAAGTAATCTATCTAAATTGATTTGTCATCCTCAAATACATAGATTGCTCTATTAATATGAATGACATTCGTTTTTACTAGGAAGTTCAATTTTAATGATATATGTTTTACCTTATATGGAGTAGATTTGTTACATTCAATAAATAACCCACATGTATTAGCAGTATTATAAACAAAAAATACGTCGATATAATTATTATTATTTTTTCACTCCTGAAAAGCAAGAGAAGGCTAAAAATTCAAACTTTAAATTAAAATTAGGTTTTAATGCAAGATTTAAAACAAGGTTTTCAGTGACCTGAGTTATACTTTGAACAGAAGCCAAAGAAAGCCGGTTTCATTGGAATAGTTTGGCTTCGCAGATTTCATGGAGCTGGAACCAGAACAACAAATAAATAATCATTGCTTCTGAAGACGCTATAGACATTTATCAACTATGATCCTTAGGTGTTCTTATGGGAGGTTGGCTCCCACTACTTAGGGCGTTTGGACCCCCTGTACTTCCGGACTTCCTTCTCCTTAGTATAATACAGGGGAAAATCCCTGTTTCTCTATCAGTGGTATTTTGTCCACTCCGGCAGAGCACCGCATACCGTAGTAAGGCTATTTACTCAAGAGAGTCGCCTGGTACCCTTAAGGCTCCGTTCATAATACAGTAACCTCTGTATCATCCATCCTTCGGCACGGATGGCATAACACTTTAGATTGGGGCTGAGATAAAAGGAGGAGATTTGGATATAAGGAAGAATGTGAAACGAAGGTGGCAGGCCCAGCCCCATATAGCAGGTTAACAGGGTAGCCTCGTGAAGGCCGAAAGTCGCAGTTGAGTGTTAGAGGCTATATGAGACGCTTAATCACTCCATTACTACCCCATTACCAAGATATGGTTTTACTTCTATACAAGAGAGAACTTCGGGACACCCACATTTTTTTTTTATTATATAGCTTGTAGTTGAAGTTAATTAACAAACTTTTATTCATATATTGTAGATATGTACTTTAATATTAATGCTTATTATATACAATTATTTTTAGTATAAAATAAATTCAAAACGAAGACACAGACATAACTCACATCGATATTTCGACCATCGTCGTCATCAGGAGGTGTGAAGAGCGAAGAGTCCCGCAGGAAGGCAGGGTGGCTATTCAGGCAGGCCTTCCTGCGGTACTCTTCGCTCGTCACACCTCCTGATGACGACGATGGTCGAAATATCGATGTAAGTTATGTCTGTGTGTTTCTTTCGTTTTGAATTTATTTTATTTAAAAAAGTCCGCTGGACCGTTTCTTTTAATTATTTTTAATATTTTATTTCACTAATAAATAACACATTCTACCAAACATGTAATATAAAAAATGTAACATGTGAAACTATCATAATAAACTCTCTCCAATTAGGAATACCACTTTGGAGGGAAACAAATTATTTTGTTGTGCTTTATGTTTGAAGTCTAGACCGACTTGAAAGCATTGTTTTTAATTTATTTCGTTTAACTTTGTCTGTATTTATTTAATTATTTTTAAACTTTGCTTAATAAACCCAAATATGATCCAAACTGGACACAATGAACTTTTTTTTTATTTTAATTAATATCTTGAAATTACATGAGAGGAAGGATAATTTGTTGGAATAATACCACAATTTTTGGTAGAAGAATTAAGGATTTCCAATGTAGAATCTGTAGAGTGACAGATCAAACAAAAAAAGCCGGTAAACGGCTGGCACCATCCGCTAAAGAATCGGCTTAAACAATAATAATACAATCTATAATTTTCGGTTTGAACCGTCTTCAGGAGAGATAAAGGAGTAAAACCAAGCGATCTGGTACAGAAATAGTTGGAGACTCTGTACCAGTGCATTTAGTTTCCTTTTTTTTTTTTTTTTTTTTTTATCTCTCCTGAAGATGGTTTAAACCAAAAATTAGAGACTAGAAGTGTGTGTTATTAATTTCTCAATGTTTCTTCATCTATATTGAATTGTAAATTATTATTTATATACAGTGGTACCACGGGATACGAGTGCCCCAACATACGAGTTATTTGAGATATGAGCTGTCAAATGAGCGAAATTTTGTTATGAAATACGAGTGAAATTTGAGATACGAGGAACAGCAAATTGTAGTATCGGGTCATTTATAAATATGTAGCTTTCTTTTTTCTACGATGCCGCCTGTGGCCCACTCAGTTCTCAGTTTACCTTTGAAAATTGGAAGATCTTGGGTATGTGGGAGAGAGTTTCACAGTTCGTGGCAAAGAAACACCCCGATAAAGTTGCAACTAGTCGTGCATCGGATCTATTTAATGAAACTTGCCTAACTCATTTCCATAGCATTCTGAAAGAGAGGAAGAAACAAGCCTTGGACAGTTTTGTTTTTTTAATCCTGCGAAAAAAGCAAAGACCAGTGAAAAGAAAAGCAGTAACTAAAATTAAGCATACAGTAGCATTTAAGTTAGGTCTAAGTTAAATTTAAATAACCAAAACACTAATTACTTATATATGTACGTAAACTTACAATAATAAAACCAGTTTTTCTAACCACCTCCATACTCTATTGTATTATGTTTTTATACAATATTTGTCATTTATAAATACATTTTTCTTATTCATAATCACGTATCAAAAACAATTAGGGGTAAGTTTTTTTGGGGCTGGAATAGATTAATGGCATTTCAATTGATTCCAATGGGGGAAAATTGCTTTGAGATGCGAGTAAATTGACATACGAGCAAGGTTACAGAACGAATTGAACTCGTATCTCGAGGTACCATTGTATATATGTTTATTATTTATTTATTTTTTAATTATATCTAATGCAAAAGAGAAGTAATCTTGCACTGTTATTTTTCAGATGCTGATAATGGACAAAGAAGTATATTTGATGATGCTGAACTCATTCTAGCAGATATTTTGAACGCCTGTCCTGGTGATGTTTATGAAGTCATTTCAGAAGAGCAACATTCCAATGTAATAGTAGAAGAGGAAAATAATGATGATGCCTTGATGGATAATGATAGGGCTGATGATATCATTATGATTGAGTCAGAAGAAGAAGCTGATGATGTGATGAGGAATGCTAGTGAATCTATTAACATCGGTACTGATACAGAAGAAGAAAGTGACAGTGTCGATTCAGTTAGGGGATCAAATGGTATTAATCATCAAGTTCAAAGTGTTATATTTGAAGAAGGAACCAATTCTGCAAAACCCAATGAAAATATGTCATTTACTTTTATAAGTGATAATAAAAGTAAAAGTGTGTTCAAGTGTTACAGCTGTCTTCAGGAGTTTACTGATGAAAACGACTGGCAGCTTCATATGAAGAACTATATGCACCAGTTGGGGTGTTTTCCAAAGAGACAATTGCTTCCATTCGATAATATTGGTAAATTGCTCGTATTGAATGAAGAAAACGTTTATCAATGTAAGAGTTGTGAGTATATTGCTAAAAGAAAACAAACGTTACAAATTCATTATGAATCAAAACACTGTGATATTAGTTTTCGCTGTGCTTTATGCCCAAGCAGAACATTTTTATGTTTAAATTTTCTAATATGTCATTTACATTGTATTCATAAAAAAAAAGAAGGTATTTATTGTTGCAAATGGTGCACTTTTAGGACAAATGAAAAGTTTAATTTAATTCGGCATTTCTATGCAGTTCATTCAGTTGGGGATAAGAAATGCTCTTTTTGTTCGTTTAAGTCACCAAGAACTCGTTTAGCAGAGCACATGGAACTGAAACATAAAGTTCATGTTGGTGTTTGGAAGTGTAGGATTTGTGATTTTGCTACTGAATCATCTGGAAATCTTCGTGAACATTTCACTCAAAAGCATCCAAAAGAGGAAAAATATATTACAATGAAACTAAATTCTAGGTCATCTGTCAGTACTTTAACCTCTTCGGGGACTTAACAAATATTCATTTTTTTTTGCTTATTTAAATCAATTTGAACAGGTCCTTTAGAACAGGGTTTCCCAAACTTCTTCAGGCTGGCGCCCCCTTGTCTTCTAGAATAGAGTGCCAGCGCCCCCTTGTCTTCTAGAATAGCCTGCCAGCGCCCCCCCTACCCCATAAAAATGGAAAGATATCCAAAAAGCCTATCAGAACTAACCTATCCTATTCAGGTTCATGAATATAAGAATGGTATTTTAAAAGGGTGAAAGCGCAGGATAGGACTAATGTCCAGAAAGGGATGTTTGGGGAAAGGAAGAAGTACAGTAAGAAATAGTAAAAAACCATCCTCTAGCTGTCATGCAATCTACAGCCACAATCTATCTTTACAGAATTGAGATTGCGGTCTACTATTTATATAGGTAACGATCATTTTATTCTTCTTATCTCGACCGAAAACTCATTTACTTCCGATCAAGGCTGACCTCTTAATCCATAGGACATACGTGAAAGAGCAGCTTATCTTTTTATTCCCTTTATTTTGACCGAAAACTCTCTTTTACTTTCGACCGGGGCTGACCCCTTAATCCTCAGGTAAAAGAACGGCATATCTTTTGAAATCCTTATTTCTAATCTTTATTCCTTGTATGGTTTTTGATGGATACCGCTAACAGTTTGTGACGACGGTGTAAGTATTGTAGCAGCCAGCGGCTTCATTAGCTACATTGTCGCCACCAACCATCTATTTTTTAGTTACCGCCCCCCAAACCGCCTATTTTTGCGTTACCGCCCCCCAATATCAAACCACCGCCCCCAGGGGGGCGGTACCGCCCACTTTGGGAAACGCTGACATAGTTATTGAAGATGGCAAAGCTGGTGAATATCCACTTGTTGGTCATGGTCATTGAAAATGAAGCTACTATTAAATAATGTTGTCTGGAGACATAGTCGTTGAAGATGATCTACCTAGTGAATAATACCGTTGAATAACATAGTTATTGAAGATGGCAAAGCTGGTGAATATCCAGTTGTTGGTCATGGTCATTGAAAATGAAGCTACTATTAAATAATATTGTCTAGAGACATAGTCGTTGAAGATGATCTACCTAGTGAATAATACCGTTGAATAACATAGTTATTGAAGATGACGAAGCTAGTGAATATCCACTTGTGGGTCATGGTCATTGAAGATGAAGCAACTACTGAATTATGTTGTGTGGAGACATAGTCATTGAAGATGATCTACCTAGTGAATAGTACTGTTGAATAACATAGTTATTGAAGATGGCAAAGCTAGTCAATAATCCACTTTTATGCCATTATCAATGAAGATGAAGCAGTTACTGAATAATATTAACAGTAACTTTAATATTATTATCATTATAATTAATATTATAATGGGAACACACCTTAAAGGTAACCGTAGTCCTTGAATATTATGAAGCTAATAAACAATCCTGCAATGACAATGACACATAACCATTGAAGGATTAAACACCCATTGGATAACTTTTTTTAGATCCAACAAAAAATATGTAAATATAAATGAAATATTTGATTTTCCATGACCTGCTAGATTTTTAATATTGTATTTTTCTAGTTTGAAATCCAATTTGTAACAAAAAATAATTTTCTTTTTAATTTAGTCTGTTTATTTGTACTTTGACAAAAGTATTGTAATGCCTTGAAGTGTTACCATTGTGAAGTACCTGAGGAAATAAAAGTACGTTTATATTAGTGTATTTTTATATTTAGAATGATAATACTATATTGATATAGCTTCTCGACCACTGATATTTCAAATTCACACAAGGGGTTCTTGTGGATTTTGGTCATAAAACATACAACTTCTGATTATAAGCCGACGTTTCGCCAAAAGTTGTTTGGCATTTTCAAGGCTAAAAAACAATTTATTAACGACATAAGTAAAGCAAGAGAAATACATCACCGGACACCACTCAACAGAAAACAAACAACACGAACAAAAATTTTGTAACAAAAGAACCACAAAGCTTCATAAAATACCTACTGTTATTATTATTATCATTATTTAAAAACAGACATTTGTTGTTTAAACCTAATTAATGGTTATTAATTAGGTTATTAATCATGTTCTGAATAATTAATAGCCATTAATTAGGTTTAAACAACAAATGTCAGTTTTTAAATAATAATAATAATAATAACACTAGGTATTTTATGATCTTTTGTGGTTCTCTTGTTACAAAATTTTTGTTTATCCATTTTACCTCAGAATGAGTAAATACCACACAATTACGGATTACACAACTAATGATTTTTGTTTGTGTTGTTTGTTTTCTGTTGGGTGGTGTCCAGTGATGTATTCATCTTGCTTTACTGATGTCGTTAATAAATTGTTTTTTAACCTTGAAAATGTCAAACAACATTTGGCGAAACGTCGGCTTATAATCAAAGTTGTATGCTTTATGACCAAAATCCTCAAGAACCCCTTGTGTGAATTTCATAATACTATATTTTAGTTTTAATTCTATACGAATGTTAGTAATGTTCGAAGATTGGTTTCTTGAGGTTTTTTTAGGTTTAAAGAAATTACACCCCTGTTTATACGCTGACGTTTCGCCCAAAAATTGTTTAGAATTTTCAAGGCTAAAAAAAAATATAATAACGACATAAGAAGTCAAAAACAAATACATCTACGGAATATCAAATAACAGAAAACAAAAAACCAAATCATAAAACAAAAAATACGGTAAAAAGAAAGCCTTAAAATAGGCAGTGTTATTTTTTTTAAAAACATAATTACTTCTTAATTAATTATTAAGGCCAAACATAGTTTTAAAACAGATTGCAATTAAACATATTGCAAAATAATTCTGCGGGGATATGCTAAAATTGTGTTTGGCCTTCATAATTAATAATAAGTAATTATGTTTTAACGATACATGGTTTTTTTTAAAAAAAACAATAATACTGGCTATTTTGTGATTGTCTTTTTACTGTATTTTGGTTTTTATGTTTTCTGTTGGTTGATATTCCATGGATTTATTCGTTTTCACTATTATTGACTTCGTTAAGAAGTTTTTTTTTTGCCTTGAAAATGTCTAAAAGAATGTTTGGCGAAACATCGGCATATAAACAGGAGTATTATTTTTTTTTTTTTGAACAAAAATACCCAAGAAAGCAATGTTAGAACTTTAAAAATCAGTGGTCGAGAAACTATATCAATATGTTGGTAATATTCTCATGTAGATGGTAACCTAAGACACTAGCCTAGAACTGTTTCCCACATTTCATTAGACTAGGGTCATTCCTTATGTGAAACAGCCTTACTTTAGAACTAGTTACTCTCTTCTAGGTCTCTTTTCTTGCTGAAAGGATATTTTTGACCAGCCAGTCTACCAATTTCCACACATCAGCCCTCTCTTATCATTTTACTCATAATGGTTTCTGGTAGAGAATATACCAATTCTCTTTACTAAATACCACTTCTCTGGCTATTCCATTTCTGGCATGCTACAAGGCTCTCATTCGGAAAGTTTTACTTTGCGGGAAAAGAGTGGCCTATTAAAGCCTTCCTCATTAATCAATCACAAACCAATATTATCAAGAATTTGTTAAAATTTTTAATCTTAAAAAATATTTTAATCGAAAGGCATTTCATGCATACAGACGCTACCAAACTTACGTTCGTAAGTCGTTACAAGACATTTTTTTATAGTAAAATGTATTTTTAGAGCTTATACAATTAACCTATATTGGTTTCTACTGCACTTGAACAACACTACATAGCAGGCCCCACGAGAAGGGGGGTGCAGCCGGTGCGCCGCACCGGGGCCCATGAAACTCAAATTATTGTCTAACATAAACTTAAACTCGTAAGTGTAGATTAATAATATGTTTATTCAGTAATTATTATAAATTTGATAGCTAAATAATATGTTAAATAAATTGTCAACTTTTTAGTCATTTTATGGTCTACGGACACGTCAGACAGTTCTTTTCGAGGGCATAAAAAGCGAAAATTCAAATGTGAACTATAATCAGGTGTTGTGAAAACACCTAAGTCACGAAATAGAAAGTCAAGTGTGTAGAAAATAATTTTGCGTTCAGGAAATAGTCTAGAACCAGAGGCCTACATTAAAATGATAAACACACGGTTTTTTTTTTTGTACATCGTAAACAGAGAGATAACATGTTAAAAGCTGGGGTTATAAATTTTGCAATCTAAAATTGATATATCGAAAAATTTTAAAGTTTTGCGTTTAAACAAATTGACAACTTGACCAACCTTGAAATGATAAACACGCGTTTTTGTACACCTTAAAGAGAGATGATTACAAGTTAAAAAGCCTTTTATTTACAGATTTTTTAAAGCCTGTAGAATTCAGGAAACAGTCTTTCGATTTGACTTTTGACTTTATACAATCTGCGGTTAGTTTATTACATAGTTCCAACTGTCATAGATACATGTATAGTGCAAATGAATCATCTACATATATGACTAGTGTTGGAAAAGGGGAGGCAGGGGGCCTCCAGCAAAATTTTTTTCCTCTCGAGGGTCCTGCTACATAGTAAAGAAAAAATCTGGAGTGGCCTTCACTCAACTTTACTATAAGTAACTTAATATCAAATTTCTTGAGTATCTAATATATATTTTCGTAGTGTCTTGTTTATATATCTGTTTGTTCTCTATAGAAATCAAAACTACTGGACCAATTGGGCTGAAACTAGGCATGGGAGGTCTTTGGGGGTAAATGAACAAAACTAAGGGGGTACCAGAGGCAATCCCCCAAGTTATGGTGCAATAACTTCTAATTATGGTGAAATACCAGATGAAAATGGTGCAATTCTTTGAAAAATAAAAATAAAATAAGAACAATGTTTAGACTAAATTTGGAAAGGTATATAAAGGACATTTCAATTTACAAAAGTAACAGTATTAATTTTGTAAAATAAAGTTGTGTTATATATATATATATATATATACACTTTTTTGATGAAAATACGATCCGAAATGGACAAATACAGTTCAATGTACATAAAGAAACGTAGAGAAATTAAAAACACACACTTACAGTCTCTAATTTTTGGTTGAACCGTCTTCAGGAGAGATAAGAAAGGGAAACCAAGCGCACTGATACAGAGACGTGGTAAAGGGCAGGATGTCTTTATCCCAAGAATTCCAGTCATTCCAACAGATGTTCCGTTCAATTTCAAGCGTCTACAATTTCCCGTCAAACTAAGTTTCGCAATGTCCATTAACAAATCGCAAGGACAAACTCTTTCAGTTGCTGGCTTGCATCTGCTTGAACCATGTTTCTCTCATGGACAGTTATATGTAGGATGTTCAAGAGTTGGCAGTTCCAAAAATTTATACATCCTTGCACCAGAAGATAAGACAAAAAATGTTGTTTATCATGAAGTACTCTGATATGTTTATTATGATTTGATAGAATAAATATTAACTTAAATTCTTCCTTCTTAAAGCTCAAACCTAAACCTGACAAAAATTAAATGTTTTTGTATCAGAATTTTAGTTGGGATTAAACCTCAATAATGGAATGTGTCTCTGTTTATAAGAAACTTAATTTGTTAACATGTTATGAAGTTTTGTTTTGTTAGAAAATATGTTGTACTGTTATAGAATTTCTGATACAAATATATACTTAGAAGTTTAGATTCTTTGCTTCATTCAATACTTAGCCATAATTTCATTATTTTCTTATTTTGTCCCAGGCAACGCCGGGTAGTTCTGCTAGTATAATATATAACGTCTCAATTAAGCATAATGTTAACATTTAAATGGGATATGATTATTAGTCTTTCATTCCTGAAGTAGTACAGATAGTGATTGAAGGACATATTAATATATAAGCTTATTTTGGTACATCACACAGCTGATGCAAATAATTTCATTAGTATAACTACAGCAGTAATAACATTTTTGGAAAACCAAAGTGAACATTTCTTGATACGAAATATTCTCCTACAAGAGAACATAGCCTCTGTTCAAATAGCCAGTGAATTTCTTACATCGTTTACTTGACATCCTTCTAAATTCAATATTAAAGTAAAATTTTCAAATTTAATACAGGAAAATACCCTTTTTTCTCTGAAAAACATCATAAACAGCTAAGAAAATGTTGTTTTAAGGTGATTTATAATTAAAGATGTACGATAATTACATTTATTAATCTCTAAACGAAAGATTTCAATTTTGAATTATCTTTTACATTTTTGGTTTTTTACAGAATTATTATACTTTGAATTTTATGGCTTCTTAGTATCAAATAACATATATAGGAATTCTTTCTGAGTGTGTGTTATCATTTTCCTGCACAATATTATTCCTCTTACATCGCATATAAGTCAATAAACAATTTAAATTGTTCCGTTATAATTATCAATTTTATCTCAGTGGAATCGCTCAAAAAATTTCTAAGTCAATGTAAACAATGAAAAAAAATATAAAAAATTCGACAAGTATAGCAGGTGATCTCTTAGTCTAAGATAAACAAACAGTTTTTATAGCGTTATTGCTCTTTCCCATAATTGAAACTTCATGATTTTTTTTTATGAATTGCTAATTTTTTGTTCCATTTTTGGTCAAATTTTCATTATTTTTTAATGAGCCGTTTAGCGTCAAAACATTTTTGTGAAAACAGAAATCGTACTGTAACGCCCCATTAGCGAATGTAATTATGAAAAAAAATATCTCAACTCATTCTACACATAATGTTCTATTTATAGGCATAGTTTCATTCTTGTCCATCAAACAGTATGGCTTGTATCGCTCTCACAAGGTTTCAGATTGAATTAAAATTCAAAATTTGTACATTTTAGTGAAAAAAAAATATTTCCCTTTGTTTTAAAATTCTGAATATATTTTTCGTTTGTTGCGTTTGTAACCTCAAAGATAATGTCAAAATTTCAAAACTGTAGGGTTATCAGTTTAGGAGAAATAAATGTTTTAAAAAAAACGGTTTTTGGCAAAAAAAGTGACTTTCCCATCATGCATAATTCTTCCCAAACAATAGGGATCTTCGTCTTTATGGGGCCCATTTTTGTGTAAAATATCAACTTGATCCATCAAAGATTCTGGACCGTAGGTGGTAACAAGCAATGCTAACACACTCACCCACACACAGACATCATCGTAAAAACCTCATAAAACGACTTCTGGGACCTCAAAACATGTAATTCTGTCAAAATCTCGAGATCGAATTTTTTTACGATCACTATACTTTACTTATAGTAAAGTAAAAATATGCTTTTTAAAAATGTGGACACTAAGAGAGAGAGGTAAAACATAACACACTGAAAACAATAATTCTATACAGCATCAGTTGAGAGAAATTGAACGAAAAAACCGTTTTTTTTCGTCAATTGGAGGATTTTTGTTTTTTTTTTTTCATCGTAAATGATGCGGTATCACTGTGTTACATCATTCATTTGGTTTGAACATTAGTATAGTGCTCAACATTTGGGTCCTGTTGCTCGAAGATTGCAAGGGGACTTTATCGATATGGTAAAACGCTCAATACAAAATCTAACTTACAACGTTTTGTTGCTTTTTACGTATTTATAAAATCTGATTTATGTATTGACAAGTAGGTTCGTATCTCCAAAGGTTCGTAAATCGAATGTTTTCACTGTAATCGATGTAAATCGATAATCTCACAAAAAAAAGTGTATTATTATAATGTAAAATTAAGAATTATTGTACAAAAAGTGTAATTAATAAAAGTAAAACAATGTGGAACATGCAATAAAATTTAAAAAAAAGAATAAAGAAGAAATTTTAAATTTTATTTTGATTTTTCTATATTTTTAAGAAATTATTAGTTAATTGCAGGGTAAAATAGTTAATGAAATAGTCTCCACATATATAAGTTTAATATACTGGGGTAAATAGATAAGAAAAAGTCTTCACACATAAAAAAGAAGCTTTTTTATTCTATGCGTTTCGACCACTTTGTGTTCATCATTAGGTAAACTTCCAATATGTAGGAGCAGACAACCGACCAAAGTTCAGCCCTTTAACTGTCAGTAAGGCTGGAAGTTTACCTGAAGATGAACATAAAGTGTTCGAAACGCGTAAAAAGTTTCTTTTTTTTTGTAATGTATAGAGACTCTGACTTCTCAATTTAACCCAGTACGGGTAAACACCACATAATTACGGATTGAACAAGTAATGAGAAATTTAATAATATAAACAACGCGTTTCGAACAAGTAGTGTTCTTCTTCAGGCATAAAACTAAAAAAAAAAAAAAAATACGACATCCGAGAGTTTTCTATAGAATAAATAGATCACTTAACCATTATCTGTAATATAAATATAAAAAGATTTTACATAAACTCGTGAAATATCACAATTGGGTTTTTGACTCTGACGAAAACCGCTTGTTACGGTTGAAAGATCTTAGTTTTGTTTTCCCATTTCTTATTGTGATTTGATAATTAGTAATATAAATATAGAAGTATCTATTTATACTATAAATAACTCTTCTGTGATTGTATTTTTTTAGTTCTATCCTTGAAAAGAATACTACGTGTTCGAAACGCGTTGTTTATATTATTAAACTATACCTTCCCTATTAATTCTTACATTCAACTCTTTTACTTTAATACCTTTTCTTGTTATTTAATAATCTTTTATTTTAATGTTTATTAATCTACTTATTACCTATTATTCTATTTATTATAGACCTTTCAACTCTTTCATATCTTTATTTCTTTTTATACCTTCCCTATTAATTCTTACTTTCATTCAACTCGTTTATTTGAATACCTTTTCTTGTTATTTATTAATCTTTATCATTCATTTATTTTAATCTTTATTAATCTACTTATTATTTATTAATCTCTTTATACTATTCACCTTCAATTCTTTTATTATAACCGATTTGTTTCTTGTTCTTTATTAGTCTTTTATCTTCTATTAGCATTAATCTTTACTTATCCATTTCATCTATTAATACTATTGACTATCCAGTGGCACGATGGGAAACAAATTGGGAAGAATCATCTAAAGGCCTTCTAACAAAGGAATATTTTCCTAGTATCAAACAAAGATTATCCATGAAACATTTCCAAATAAACTATAAACTCTCCCAATACATGACAGGACATGGGCCATTTAAACAATACCTTAGAAGGTTGAAACTAGCTTCTAGTCCATCATGCCCATGTAACGCGGAGACACCCCAATCTCCTAGACACTTGGTGTACGATTGCTGTTTGAGGGAACCACAAAGACTGGCTCTCATACGTAAGGTCTTGGTGTGTGGAGAGAAGTGGCCCGTTAGGCCTTCCTCATTAATTAAAAAAGTTTATTATAAGGAATTTGTAAATTTTTTGTACAGCATAGATATTTAAGAAAAAGATAAATTAATTGTTGAATTATGAATGAATGTAAAATAAGTATTTTGTAGTGTTAATGAAAGTATTGCGTACAATTTGACGATGATGCATGTAATAAATACACAGTGGAACATGCTGAAATAAAATACAAAATAAAAAAAAACAATCATTGACTATCCCATTGATTCTGTATAACATGTCACTCACATGGCCTGCTTCTTTTCCAGTTGAATCCTGTTATCAGGAAGTTAGTTCGTAGAATCAAATCTCTCAGTCTGAAGATCGTGAATGACGAGACTGCAGTTAATTTTAATAATTATCCAACTTCTATAGCTTTTTATTCTACAATGATTAAATAATTACAATGAGCTAACAGTAAATTACCACATAATAACTGATTATACTACCTTAGAATTAAAATTGCTAATTATTTCGAACTATATTTTTCTTATTTTCCATTTTCAATAGTTTTTATTATGGTTTAGTTCATTTTCTTTCTGTTGATTGATTCCAATCTCCCTCCAATTTCAATCAATGTTCGTTGTTTTCGTTCTGAAAATTTTGGATCATGAACCAGATGAAATGTACCAGGTGTTCATAATACAACAGGAGCTCCCTCATGGTCGCCATCTTCCCTTCAGGTGAACGAACCTCTACCTCATCTGACTACGATGTAATTAAGTCTTTTACAACCAAAAAAATAGTATCAAATAGTAAAAATAGAATTAATGATAGTTAAACAACATAATGGTAGATAATTAAAATTTAAGGTTTACTTTTTTATTATAACTTTTTTTATTATTAACAGATTTCAGGATAAGTAATCCGGGACAATCTTAAAACCTCAATTCTCAGACTATAATCCTTGTATCTATATATACATTTATGGACATTTTGATTGTTTTCGGAATTAGGTTAGGGTTAATATTTGGAATCACCTTTCCGTCTTTATTTTAAGACATCCTCAGGGCTATAAACTAACAAAAACAATGAACATTTGTCATATCTGCTTTAACATTTATCATAACAAATTCAAAACATTGAGTAAGTAAGTTTTTTTGAATTTTTTATGATGAATGTAAAGTAGATATGACAAAAGTCCATTGTTTTTTTTTAGTTTATAACCCTGCGGATGTTTTCAAATAAAGATGAAAAGGTGATTCGAAATATTAACCCTGACTGAATTCCGAGAAGCAGAAAAAGTGTTTATTAGTAATACAGTCAAGAAAATAATACCTTATTATATATTTATATATGATCAAACCACAATACGAAAATGGGAAAACAAGACTAAGATCTTTCAACCGTAACAAGCGGTCTTCGTCAGAGTCAAAAACCCAACTTATTTCACGTGTTTATGTGAAATCTTTTTATATTTATATATATAACAGACTCCAACCGTTATTTTTTTTGTATTGTTTTATAATTTTCTTCCTTACTGTGTTTTTGTCTGTTTGTTCTTTGAATGCTCTGTTGTAGGGATCCTCGCAGAATTATTTTGCAATATAAAATCTCTGTTTAAAAACTTTTTTGGCTTTAATAATCAATAAAAAGTATATATGTTTAATCAACAGATATTTTCTATTAAAAAACACATAAACTGGCCTGACCACCTTCGTTTCACAACCTTCCTAATCACCAAATCCCCTCCTTTTATCCCAGCCCCAATCTAAGGTGTTATTTGATCCGTGTCAAAGTATGGATGATACAGAGGTTACTGTATTATGAACGGAGCCTCAAGGGTACCAGGCGAACCCCTTTAGTAAATAGCCTTACTCCGGTATGCGGTGCTCTGCTGGAGTGGACAAAATACTACTGATAGAGAAACAGGGACTTTCCCCTGTATGCTACTAAGGAGAAGGAAGTCCGGAGACCATCCTCCGGAAGCGCAGGGGGTCCAAACGCCCTAACTAGTGGGAGCCAACCTCCCACAAGTACACCTAAGGACCCGAAGAAGGAGAAAGGAAGTTACTTTCTCCCGAAACGCGAAGAAGACTGTCCCGAAAAAGGAAGTTACTTCCTCCCGAAACGTAGGGAGCCTGAATGGACATTATCAATGATGGTATATGCAGATTCTTTACTAATAATAAACTGGAAAACCCAGACAGTCCGTTAAAGAACCTCTCGATTCTGCGGAACCCACTTTGGGAACCTCTACTTTATAGGGTTTCATAATCCTTTACATAAAGAGTGGAAAATGGTATTATGATAAAAAAAAAATTGTATTAACCCTTAGTTGTTCTTTAAAATTATCTCTATTATTTTATTATAAGCTTCATTTATAGATGACGTGAAAAAGTGAAAAGGGAATTCTAAAAAGGATATTATCAGCACTGTAGAGACGAATAAAATCAATAATCAACAGGAAAGTTGTTGTTCAAAACATGGGTTTCTTGAGGATTTTCTGTCTAAAGTTTAGATTCCCAAAGTTGGTTCCGCGAAAAACATTTTTCTATTTTTTTTAGTAGGTATGGATTTATTCTGTGTTTCTTGTGAATCATGAAACCGAATAATACATATACACATAAGTAGAAGTGCCTAAAATTTTATTCATATTTAGGATGAATCACTAGTCAAGTTTTTGGAGCTATCTGATTCCTCAATTCTTTCTATTGTAAAAATAGCACTTCACACATTGCTGCCACTTCCCACTATCTAATTATGTAAAACCAGTTTTTCCTTTTATAGTGCCATAAAAACTAAATACCAAAGGAGTCTCGAACGAGACTTGAGAATCAAACTATAAACTATAAAACCAAAAATGATTACAAAATAAACTTACTGTTAAAAGTTGCTAATAATTTTGTTTCATGTGTTCTATACTTGTGGAAGATATGAAAATTAAAATCTTTTATTTTTTAATTTTTCTTCGAAAAATACTCATTGCAGTAATATTACTTTTTAATTGTTTTTAAACATACATATTATTTATAAAAGCATATGAAAAAATATATATTATGATTGTAACCTAACTATTCCGTTTATTTTGACGGGGTTCTATGGTTTGGAACCCCTATCATTCGAATCTGGGGCTCCTAGGAAAGTTACTGAAGAAAAAAAGGGTTTAGAAAAACTCTAATCTAAAGAAATAACATGTTGTTTATACGTGGACAGTTTGGTCAAAAATTGTTTGGCATTTTCAAGGATAGAAAAAATTTATTTACGACATAAATAGTGAAAACAAATATCACAGCTTTGATCCAAACTTGAACCTTACCATCCTAAATGTGAATAGAAAGTTTAAAGAAATTTGTAATTTGGAAGCTTTTCAAATAAACAAGGCCGTCATTAATAATCCTTCTGCCTCTCTATGCCTTAATGATCAAATTCCAGTGTCCAAAATTTCTTAAGCTGTTCCTAGAATCACAAAGAATAAATTAAAAAATAAATTTAAAAAAAAAAAGTTTCTTTCCTCTAAATTATTGGTTCTGGCCTTCTCTATGTCAGTTAACGGCTTTCAAGCATACCCGATACCTTTGTCACCTTATCTCCTATATGCCTGCCTATCCTCTTTCGCAAGGGATCAGTTTCCTACTAGTTGTTTTCACTTGACCAACCCGTCAGTACCACTTCCTTGGGTATGTCTTGAATTCTCTTAATTGAACTTTTATTATTTCACTCTAATTTTTGTAACTAATTAGATTTAATTTATATTATAGTGTCTTCCTGATGATGAACACAAAGTGTTCGAAACGCGTTGAATAAAACTTCATTTGTGTGGAGACTTTTGTTGGTTTATCCATTTTACCTCAGAATGAAAACAAATATATCAACGGGAATATCAACCAACCGAAAACAAAAAAATCACAATAAACCAAACCATAAACACTACATAAAGTAAAAGAAAACAACAAAACATATCCATTGTTATGTTTTTTTAATAGAAAATATCTGTTGATTAAACATATATACTTTTTATTGATTATTAAAGTCAAAAAAATTTTTAAACAGAGATTTTATATTGCAAAATATTTCTGCGAGTATCCCTACAACAGAGCACTCAAAAAACAAACAGGCAAAAACACAGTAAGGAAGAAAATTATAAAACAATACAAAAAAATAACGGTCGGAGACTTTTATATAAATAAATTTATAATAAGGTATTGTTTTCTTGACCATAATTTACTAATAAACACTTTTTCTTCTTCTTGGAGTTTGGTCAGGGTTAATATACAGAATCACCTTTTCGCCAACGTTTCGTCTTTATTTTATGACATCCTCAGGGCTATAAACCAACAAAAAAAACCATGGACATTTGTCATATCTACTTTACAATCATTATAACAAATTCAAAAAGTGAAATATGTGTATATACTAAATATAAGAAACGGGCCACAAGGACTATAAAACTTTAAATTACACAAAGCACGACACAGAACAAAGATTAAAAAGAACACTTACAGAATTCAATATTTAGAACTGTTGTTCGTCATCAGGAGTAGACAAGAAGAGAGGACGAAATGAGAGAGACATTACTTCTCTCTCCTGAATCGTTTCGTGCTCCGTTTTTCGACGTGGCACGTGAAATAATAAAATTCAATTAAGAGAATTCAAGACATACCCAAGGATGTGGTGCTGACGGGTTGGTCCAGTGAAAACAACTAGTAGGAAACAGATCCGGTGCGAAAGAGTAGGGATAGGCATTTAGGAGATAAGGTGACAAAGGCGTCGGGTATGCTTGAAAACCGTTAACTGAAATACGGAAGGCCAGAACCACTAATTTAGAGGAAAGAAACTTTTTTTTTATTTTTTAATTAATTCTTTGTGATTCTAGGAACAGTTTAAGAAATTTTGGACACCCTGGAATTTGATCATTAAGACATAGAGAGGCAGAAGGATTATTAATGACGGCTTTGTTTATTTCGAAAGCTTTATTAATAATCCTTCTGCCTCTCTATGTCTTAATGATCAAATTCCAGGGTGTCCAAAATTTCTTAAACTGTTCCTAGAATCACAAAGAACTAATTAAAAAATAAAAAAAAAGTTTCTTTCCTCTAAATTAGTGGTTCTGGCCTTCTGTATTTCAGTTAACGGTTTTCAAGCATACCCAACGCCTTTGTCACCTTATCGCCTATCCCCACTCTTTCGCAGCAGATCTGTTTCCTACTAGTTGTTTTCACTGGACCAACCCGTCAGCACATCACCATATCCTTGCGTATGTCTTGAATTCTCTTAATTAAATTTTATTATTTCACTCTAATTTTGTAACTGATTAGATATAATTTGTATTATAGTGTCTTCTTGATGATGAATACAAAGTGTTTGAAACGCTTTGAATAAAACTTCATTTGTGTGGAGACTTTTGTTTGTTTATCCATTTTACCTCAGAATGAGTAAATACCACACAATTACGGATTACACAACTAATGATTTACATCAGTAATCATTTTCCTTATGTTTCATAAAAACATGCTTTTGTAAAGAGGCTTTATCAGCCGACTTAAAATCACATTGAAAACAAGGAAATGTTAGTTTGTTTCCGTTATGCCCTCTGCGCATATGATTGCATAAATAGCGATGACAAGTCGTTTGATATGAACACTCTTTGCATTTATACATAACATTAACATGTTTCCCCTCTATATGATCTCGTAAACTACTTTTACGAATACTTTTAAAACTACAAAGATCACAATAATAAGTAATCTTAAAAGGATCATGCACTGTATAAACATGCTTTTGAAACTCTTCACTATTTTTACAAACTTTTTTACACTGGCAACACTGAAACTCAGCTTGATTCCTATGTTTTTGATTTAAATGACTGAAATATACATCCTTTCTATATGATGAATATCTACAATCAAGACAGTTGAACTCTATTTTATCTGAATGTTCCCATTCTCTATGCTTTCGAAGTTGATGACACCTTTTAAAAGTTTTTCTACAATTACGACAAGAAAACTTCACTAATCCAGAGTGCTCTGAAATTCTATGCCTATAAAGTGTACTATAATATTTAGTTTCATACGAACATTGGTTACAATTCCAAAGTTTAATTTTCTCAGAATGCATATTTCTAATATGCCTAGGTAAATAACTCTTAACATATGTTGTATAATTACACAAACTACATCTCAGCGGGTCTTTTCTTTCATAATGAACTGTTTTAATATGATTGTTCAAAGCTTCCGTATCAACTATAGATAAACAAAGTTCACAAGTTACTTTGTTTGCAAAATGAACACTAAACACATGTTGTTCTAAACTATCTCTTGCTGTAGTACTATAGTTACAATATTTACAATTAAACACCAAAGTCTTTAGTCTATGATAATGCGTCACATGTGTTTTTAAGTGGTTTAAAACCATGAATATTTTATTAGGGCAAAGTCCACAAGCTAGTTGACGTTTAAAATGATGCGATTTTAAATGATGTTTCAATTGTACAGTCTCTTTACAAATATACAGACATTTTTTACATTTTATCATATTTCCTGCATCCGATACAGTCAATTCTTTAAAATCATCTAGGTTTATCGTTAGCTCTTCAGGAAAACATCCCATATAGTTAATATATTTCTTCATATGTTGCTGCCAATCACTCTCTTCATTATACTCCTGAAGACAGCAATAACACTTATATCCGTAGACATCTTCAGTAGTACTGGTATCTCTAATATAAGTAAATCCTTTTGTATTTTCAATAACTCCCCTAGGTACCACTGAAGAGTCTAATTCTTCACCAATACTATAATCCATATCATCATTGTATTCATTTTTCAAGTTATCATGAATTACTTCAGGTTTTATATTTTTGCTGATAGTTTGGCGATCATCAAATTTGAAAGATTCATCTTTTGTATTCATCATCAGATAACTATCATTAACATTTTCTTCCATCTTTATTCTACAGTATGCAGTATTGTTTTTGTCATATATACTAGCATCATCACTAACTCCCTCCATTTTGAATACAATATTGACTTTATCATCTTTTACATCATCACACTCTCCCTCTCTTTTTATCTGGCAGCCATCTTCATTACACTTCATGAAATCCTTCTTATCAAAGTTATTATTTCTAGTAAGATGTTTATCTTCTTTGATGACGTCACAACAAACAACAGGCTCTGATTTCACATTTTCGAGAGGTGTTAGTCCATCCTCTTTTATACTACTATGATGAACTCTGCTGTTTTCACCTAAAAGTCAACAAAAATTATTAAAGATCCTAAACAAATACTATCATATAAACACAATATGGTAATATAATGACAAGCATGTGACACTGTACACAGGAAGTACAAATGAATTGTTCAATTACAAAAATTAAGTTCACAAGAACGTAAACCTGTGAATAATTATTCAAAATGAAATTAGTTTATATATATATATATATTATGAATTGAGTTGTTTTGCTCAAAATCAAAAGATATAAAGAAGAGGCAAATATGAAGGTATAAATTGCGTACTGAGTTATAATCAAGATTTACAAAGTACAAAAAAAAAAGTTATTCAAACATTTAAGACAGTATGAACAGAATATATTTGACTTTCAAAACTAACATGTATATATATAAAAAGATTTCACATAAACACGTGAAATAACAATCACAATGATCAAACCACAATAAGAAATGGGAAAACAAGACTAAGATCTTTCAACCGTAACAAGCGGTCTTCGTCAGAGTCAGTTGGGTTTTTGACTCTGACGAAGACCGCTTGTTACAGTTGAAAGATCTTAGTCTTGTTTTCCCATTTCTTATTGTGGTTTGATCATTGATTATATATATATATATACACTTTTTCAATGAAAATACGATCCGAAATGGACAAACACAGTTCAATGTACATAAAGAAATATAGAGAAATCACAAGCACACACTTACAGTCTCTAATTTTCGATTGAACCGTCTTCAGGAGAGATAAGAGAGGGAAACCAAGCGCAATGGTACAGAGACAGTTGGAGACTCCGTCTCTGTACCAGTGCGCCTGGTTTCCCTCTCTTATCTCTCCTGAAGACGGTTCAATCGAAAATTAGAGACTGTAAGTGTTGGTAAGAAAAGTTAACTAAGAATAAGCTAACTTAAAAGATAATAATGAATAATATAAGAGGAAAATAGCTGAAACATAATAAAATCCAGGAGTAAAAATAATAATAATGATGGGGATGTTTGGGAGGACTCCAAATGCATAATCTCCTCACTGGACGTGGAGTCACTTTTTACAAATGTGCCCGATGACCGGACAATCCAGTACATCCTGAAAGAAGTCTATCCTGAGAACGAACAACCAAAATGTGATATACCAAAAGCAGCCCTGAAAACTCTGCTGGAGATATGCACTAAAGAAGCCCCTTTCCTCTCACCTGACGGCACTATGTATCAGCAGATTGATGGAGTTGCCATGGGGTCGCCCTTAGGGGTACTATTTGCTAACTTCTTCATGAGATGCATAGAGAGGGAAGTATTTTCTAAACAGCAAAAACCGGCCATATATACCAGATATATCGACGACATTTTTATCTTAACTAAAGAAGAAGGGGAAGTTGCGGCTCTAAAAAAAGCCTTTGAAGAATCGTCTGCATTAAATTTCACCGTCGAGCACGGTGCAGACGCCCAGCTTCCCTTCTTAGACGTCCTAGTTAACCAAGTAAAGGAGGAGTTCTCAACCAAGGTCTACACTAAGGTCACCAACCCTGGGTTTTGCCTCAATGGCCTTAGTGAATGTCCCGAGAGGTACAAGCGCTCCACTATCTCTGCCTACGTCAGAAGAGCTCCACCGCATAGTAGTGATTGGGGAGCAGTAAATGAAGAGTTGGAAAGGGTGACCCAAGTTCTAATAAACAACGGATATTCTAAGCAAGTCCAACAGTCTATTAAGTACGAGATGGAAAAATGGCACAGCAAGAATGACAATAATATTACCCCCAATGAGGAAACTATAAAATTATACTAACGAGCACTGAATATAGGCAAGACGAAAAGGTAATTCAAAAGATTGTTCACACCCACGTAACACCCAAGGATGAAAGCAGCCGGATTAGTCTCATAATTTACTACAAAAACAAGAAAACGAGTAACTTACTGCTGAAAAACAATCCTCAGAAGAATACCCCGGAGCTTCAGCGCAGTCACCTAGTGTACGAGTATACTTGCACCACAGGTGAATGTGAAAGCCTGCCTTCCAAGTACATTGGGATGACTGCGACTAAGCTCTCTAGGAGGTTAACTCTTCATTTGACTGCTGGAGCCCCAGAAAAAAACACACAGGAGAAACACAATACGCAGTTGATGAGGGAGATGCTGGTTCAGGGCACTGCCATCATACAGGCGGAAGAGAACGCGGAGAAACTAAAAATATTGGTTGTTTTCAGTGATATGGCTGAATAAGCTGGGAGCACTAAATAATACCAAAACAGGATCGAACCTCCGACCGACCAGTTCAGAGACGAGTACATTAATCATTGAACTACCTGGCTCCAAAAAACTCCATTAAAGTATAAAGAACAATAAAAAGTTTTTAAACCAAATTCAAAATTAGCACCAAGACCAAATATAAACATAGTTATTACAGAAATTACAAAAAAAAAGTAAAATAAAATATTAAAAGTAAATCACTAAATCGAATTAAAACATACATAATTATTCTTTAACATGAATTACAGTATATTAGTGTCACTATATTTGAGACTTCGAAACTCACATATAATTTAATAAAAACAAATTTCCGGATTTATATATTTACCTGATTGGAAGTAATTATATGGATCATCTTCAGTTTTAATATGGCTAACCAAGTCATAGTTTTCTGAAAGATAAAAAAAAATAATTAGAAAGCATTTAACTTTTGAAATGCTTATCATTTGATATAAATATGACTACCAGTCTTCATTAGTATGACGTAGAGGAATAATAACTGTGCAGAAATGTTATCACAATTATAATTTGTAAGGATTATTGGCATTTCTTACCATAAAAGAGACACAGTCAACAATTTTAGTGATTGTCTTTTAGAACTTCATATAAATTTTAGGCTAAATATATAACGACTATAAGCAACGAAAGAGTAAGAAAAAATCGTAAAAAAAATCAACACTGTTAAGACAAGGTGTTGATCAAGACAACAGAATTCATTACAAAAAAGGGGATTATTATAATTTTATTATTGCTAATAAGGATATTAAATTTCGATTCAGATTATGTAAAAAATAAACTACGGTTAAGGAAATCTCAACCTTAAACAAAAGTATAAAAACCTATAGCAACCTAAATGATTTTAAATAATAAAAAAACTTTTATAACATGTCATATAATAAATAAGAATAAGCAAAAAGGAAGAAACTGCACTACATAATTATATTAAAAGCTTATAAAGTAACAAAATACGATGGCAAGTAATAATTTTTGACTGATAGGGAGTGAAATCTAATGAAATAGGAAAATATGTTGTTTTATAGAAGTAGATTGAAAATTATTACAAAATCACATCATTAGCTACATAATATTTACACAGAATTACTGTGCAAAAGGACTACACAATATATTTCATTAGTAAATCTACTATTAAACACACTGGAAAATAACTGAATACCTTCTTTAATTTTGAAATTGGATGACATTGTTATGATCAATTTACAGGAGAGGTTACAAACAATATCACCAGGTTAGCCATGTAGTTTAGTCGTATTTAACTTTCACTAATCAGATCGTAATATTCGGATTATCTTGTATTTATGTAGGAGATGATACATTTTAAATACCTTCGGACAAAAGCTCCGATAATGTTTATTGACTAAACCAAAATGTGTCATTATTCAATGACATTGACATTGAATTGAATGACATTGAACTATATTTTAATAAATCTTTCCCCCCTTGTTATGAACTGTCACGATATGGTTACTAAAAGAACCATAATATGTTTACTAATCAGTATACATAGAGAGGCAGAAGGATTATTGAAATAAACAAGGCCGTCATTAATAATCCTTCTGCCTCTCTATGCCTTAATGATCAAATTCCAGGGTGTCCAAAATTTCTTAAGCTGTTCCTAGAATCACAAAGATAAATTAAAAAAAAATTTACAAAAAAAAAAGTTTCTTTCCTCTAAATTATTGGTTCTGGCCTTCTCTATTTCAGTTAATGGCTTTCAAGCATACCCGATACCTTTGTCACCTTATCTCCTATATGCCTGCCTATCCTCTTTCGCAAGGGATCAGTTTCCTACTAGTTGTTTTCATTTGACCAACCCGTCAGCACCACTTCCTTGGGTATGTCTTGAATTCTCTTAATTGAACTTTTATTTTTTGTTATTTCACTCTAATTTTTTGTAACTAATTAGATTTAATTTGTATTATAGTGTTTTCCTGATGATGAACACAAAGTGTTCGAAACGCGTTGAATAAAAAACTTCATTTGTGTGGAGACTTTTGTTGGTTTATCCATTTTACCTCAGAATAAAAAAAAAAACATAACTAAACCAAGACTTTGTCGTTTTACTAGGCTACCAAGTAAAACGATAAAAGATATAACACAATTTGTCTTGCTTTACTTATGTAGTTAATAAAATTTTTTTTTAGCCTTGAAAATGCCAAACAACTTTTGGCAAAACGTCGGCATATAATCAGGAGTTGTATGTTTATGACCAAAATCCTCAAGAACCCCTTCTGTGAATTTTATAATACAGTAAGATTGAAAAATTTGATAAATTTTTTCACATCCGTATTGTTCCTGTGAGAATAGTGGAAAGGTGAACTAGTAATACAGAAAAATTTCAAATTTTTATTGCTTTCTTTCATTTCATAGAATTCGTGTAAGAACATCAATAATGTTAAGACTAATACAGTAAGACTGTTTAATTTTATAAATTTTTCCATTTTGATGGAATTGGTACTCATTACACTTAGTATAATTCAATTTGTAAAGACAATTTTTGGATATACAAAAGCAATGGTTAGTAACAGGGAAGGACTGGTTGTAGGAAGATGGAGTGAAGTGTGAAAAAGGGGTTGTGAGAAGTGGATAAATAAGCCCCCCCCCCCCCCCCCCACGTCTTTCGCAACTCTTAGCACCCACAATTGAGTGGTCGACGATCCTGTGAGTGATGTAGGGTCGTGGAAGCTCGAGTGGTCCACCTCGGGCGTATCTCAGAGGCTGGCATTGCCTCTATCCTCAGCTAGGGCTTGGTGCTTCCGAGATGCAGCGAAAAAACTTTCACGTTAAAAGGCAACAATCTGTTCTGTTATAACTCGCGATATTGCTGAAGAAGTAGGGTGCGCGGAATAATACCAAAACAGGTTGACGATCTTGAACATCAACTAACTGTGAGAAAAGAGATTGCCAAGGTTAGGGGGATGTCTGTTGGAGAGGGTTGTCTGGGGAAGACAACTGATGTGGAAGGACAAAATAGGAATATTATTACATATATATTATCATAATATATATTACACATATACAAGTCATACATGACACACACAGATTACACTATTAGAAAATAAAAACTTTAATCATTGATTGAATTATAATCATCAGAAGATATCATCCATTTGAAAAAAAGAACATAGGCTGAAGTAACCTGTCAGGAAGCAACAGTACTACCAACAACCTCGAAAATGAAAAAGAAAAAAAAAGTGCAATAATTTATGGTAAACAAATATAAAAGTAAGAACAAAATATAAAATAATAAAAATATTAAACTGAATACAAAAAGAGAAAAACAAAGATAAATACATACAACACGCACTACTATATTTTGACTAACGTCGTCATGAGATAGAAGTACTAATATATATATATATATATATATACTTTTTCGTTGGAAATACGATCCAAAACGGACAAATATAGTTCAATATAGAAAAAGAAACATAGAGAAATCAAAAGAACACACAGTCTCTAATTTTCGGTTTGAACCGTCTTCAGGAGAGATAAAACAGGGAAACCAAACGCACTGGTTCAGAGACGGTTGGAGACCGTCTGACTGGTTGTTCTCCAACCGTCTCTGAACCAGTGCGCTTGGTTTCCCTCTCTTATCTCTCCTGAAGACGGTTCAAAGAGAAAATTAGAGACTGTAAGTGTATTCTTTTGATTTCTCTATGTTTCTTTGTCTATATTGAACTATATATATATATAAACATTTCACATAAACACGTGAAATAACAATCAATGATCAAACCAGAATAAGAAATGGGAAAACAAGATCTTTCAACCGTAACAAGCGGTCTTGGTCAAAAACCTAACTGAGTTTTTGGGTTTTGACAAAGACCGCTTGTTACGGTTGAAAGATCTTAGTCTTGTTTTCCCATTTTCTTATTGTGGTTTGATCATTGATATATATATATATATAGGTGTGTTCTCTAATCGGGGTTCGGTCAATTTTCCAGAATAAAAAATTGACCGAACCCCGATTAGAGAACACACCTATTCCATCAAACGGTCGATATATTATTGAATCTGTGATTTATATATATATAAATATATATATATATATATATATATACAATTAAAAGAAACGGTCCAGCGGACTTTATTACAATAAAATAAAAAACGAAGGAAACACACAGAAAGACACAGACATAACTCACATCGATATTTCGACAATCGTCGTCATCAGGAGGTGCGAAGAGCGAAGAGTCCCGCAGGAAGACAGGGCGGTACTCATGCTAGTACCGCCCTGTCTTCCTGCGGGACTCTTCGCTCTTCGCACCTCCTGATGACGACGATTGTCGAAATATCGATGTGAGTTATGTCTGTGTCTTTCTGTGTGTTTCCTTCGTTTTTTATTTTATTGTATATATATATATATATATATATATATATATATATATATATAAAATCGATAAAAAGATTTCACATAAACACGTGAAACAACAATCAATGATCAAATCACAATAAGAAATGGGAAAACAAGACTAAGATCTTTCAACCGTAACAAGCGGTCTTCGTCAGAGTCAAAAACCCAACTGAAAGGTTTTTGACAGTCAGTTGAGTTTTTGACTCTGACGAAGACCGCTTGTTACGGTTGAAAGATCTTAGTCTTGTTTTCCCATTTCTTATTGTGGTTTGATCATTGATATATATATATATATATATATATATATATATTCTATGAGTTGTCCGGGGAAGGAATATGATTCGTTGCAATGTTGACCAATGGAAGTGAAGCTTACAGGTCCATGCGTAAGGTGGACCTGTGTATATATATATATATATAACTGAACACAAAAAAAGAAAAACAAAGATAAAGACATACAACACTCACTACTATATTTCGACTAGCATCATCATCAAAATATTTAAAATAAATAAAAATATTAAATTAATACATAAAAATAAATTAAATATAAAAAAATATTAACTATAAATAAATATTTAAAGATATTTAAGGAAACATAAAGATGGCAATCAGCCTTAATTACATGCTGTCTTGTTTCATAACATCTTTTATATTCTGAACTGTAGACAGGTGATGTTGTAAACACTTAGAGTACAATATTAAAAACATATTGTTCATTATAATTAATTTTATTTAATTATCATAATATATATTATACATATACAAGTCATACATGACACACACTGATTACATTATTAGAAAATAAAAACTTTAATCATTGACGAAATTATCATTATCAGAAGAATATCTTCTGATCCATTTGAAAAAAAGAACATAGGCTGAAGTAACCTGTCAGGAAGCAGCAGTACTACTAACATTCTCGAAAATGGAAAAGAAAAAAAAAAGAACATGAACACATCACAAGAGAAAAAAGAACACATCACATGAGTAAATATAAAAAAGCCATTACATGATGTTCTTCTCACATAAAGTATGCCCAAAACAATGATTATGAATAACTCAGAGAGCAGGGGGGTGTCAAATATACGGCCCGAGGGCCGGATCTGGCCCGGGGGATAAATCTGCATTATTAAAAAAAAAAGATAAAAAAAGGAGTTTACATTCTTTAAAAACTATGTTTTTTATCTTATCTGCTAGAGTCAAAGTATTTTAGTAGGTGCAGACAACATGAAAGGAACTAACACAAGGTAATGATAGCATTGAGCATTTGTTGGATTTTTATCCACTTTTCTTTTGTCCTCGCACAAAAGATAAAAATGGATACAGAATGTCGGATTTCAATTAAGAGAATTAAAGACATATTCAAGGATGTGGTGCTGAAGAATTGGTCCAGCCCTTGAGTTATGGAACAATCCTTCAGCATCACATGTCTTTAATTCTCTTAATTGAATTTTATTATTTCACTCTAATTTTATAACTGATTAGATATAATTTGTATTATAGTGTCTTCCTGATGGTGAACACAAAGTGTTCGAAACGCTTTGTTGTTGTATAAAACTTAATTTTTGTGGAGACTTTTGTTTGTTTATCCATTTTACCTCAGAATGAGTAAATACCACACAATCACGGATTACACAACTGATTCATTAAAAGCTTTTATAATTAACTTATTCTTCGCATTAATTATTAATATTTGTGACTTATAAAAAGAAAAAAAGTGGATTTATTGTTAGTTTTATGAAATTTTTTTCATTGTAGGGTAAAAAGTGAATGAAATGGTCTCCACATATAAAAATTTAATGGTATTAAACAACGCGTTTCGAACACGTAGTGTTCGTCTTCAGGCATTAACTAAAAAAATACAATAACACCAGAGATTATCTATAGTATACAGTAAATATATATAAAATAAAAAAAAAAATAAAATAAGGAAGAGAATACGAACCTAAGGGTGAGTGTCGGTGGTACAACTGTCTGATGGGCTCTACCCTGTCCAACTCATACGGTAGAGTACTGGAAAAAGTCAACCTCCCGGCGTTCCTGAGCTACATCCACGCCATAAATAGGGTTAAATCACCCTAGAACATTACCTACAGTTTTTTTAAAAAAAAGTAACATGTATAATTGACGTAAGATTAAGGTAAGCCTGACAACTTCTGACCTAGTTATGTTACATGGGATCTTCCTTTTGCTCCGAAATATCATTCGTACCCAGTGTAACCGTTTCGCGATGTAAATATACTGTTGCGCGAATAGTGTCGAGTTGCCCGCCTCCGCGTGGTCCACCTTGGGCGTCGCCATGTGAACATGGTATGGCAAAAGGGCAAATCGTAGAAAGACAACATGACGATTTAAAAATGATATGGCCTGAAATATGGCTTGGTGCGTATAAAGGTCAACACAGGTACAACTGTCTGGGAATAGAATAGACGTGGGTGAGGGTATGGGGTACATCTGTTTCATATTAGAAGGCAGGTACATTTCATTATTTTTTTTTTCCCTAAAAATAAAGGAAATTCATTGAGGCAATTCTTCGCTAGCGATAATTCTACTTGCCTCAGTTCTATATCTCCGTATTCCTATATTTGTTTATATTTCGGAATATTTCGATGTGTTATATTTTCAATATGTTTCCTACGCTTAGTCCTAGAGCAAATGTAAAGGCTCAGCCTAACTTTTAGGAAAAAAAATAACAATGAAATGTACTTGCCTTCTAATATAAAACAGATGTACCCCATACCCTCACCCACGTCCATCCTATCAGTTGTACCACAAGGTTCGTATTGTCTTCCTTATTTTATTTTTATTTTGTACTATATTTACTGTACAGTCATACCCCGTTTACGCGAGGGATACGTTCCGAAAAAAATCGCGTTAACTGAAATTCGCGTATATCAAGGTTTATGATTAAACATAGAAAAAATTTAATACAAAAAAATACAAATCATTTTAATTAATCCGTTTAATTCTAAGAATACTTTATGCAATACATACTCTTATTTTTTACGGAAAAATACATCTATTGTCTTTTGGGTAGCGTTTTCTTTACGTTCTTGTAAAATACGTTCATAACACCCAACACTGTTTTTAATTGTTTGACACATGGTCAAGACACGGTCATCATTATTGTCTATACTCTGCAATACGTCCAAACCTGAATAAATTTTTTAAAGTGCATTTTGTATTCCCCCTGAAAAAAAACCTAGATCCGGCACTGCATCACGGAACAAATCAACACAAACGAGGGAATCCCCCATGGAACAAAGTCGAAAGACGGGGAATTCCCAATTTCGCGTTATAGTGAAACCGCGCATAACGGGGTCGCGTTAAGCGGGGTATGACTATATACTATAGGTAACTCTCTGGTGTCATTGTATTTTTTCGTTAATGCCTGAAGAAGAATACTACGTGTTCGAAACGCGTTGTTTATACCATTAAATTTGTATATGTGGAGACCATTTCATTAGCTTTTTACCCTACAATGAGTAAATACCACATAATAAGTGATTGAACCACATATGTGGAGACCATTTCATTAGCTTTTTACCCTACAATGATTAATTACCACACATAATAAGTGATTGCACTATGTTAGGAATTTTTTAAATTACTTTACTTGCTCGGGCCTGCTTGAGATCAAACGACGCTCCATCCAGCCACCCTGACCAAAATCAATTTGACACCTTTGACTCACAGCATATAAATCCTATGTCTTCTATGAATATGACGTCTCAAATTACTTTTAATAAGTGATTTATAACTGCAATAAAAACAATAAACTATTAACTTGCTTCCTCCATGATGTCTTCGTACATGAGTGAACACATAATCCTGACATTTTGTTTGGAAAGAGCAAAACTTACATTTATATATCCTATTACCATGTTTTCCTTCAATATGCAATTCTAAAGGATGTTTCATACTGGACTGATAAGGGCATAAATCACAGTAATATGTTATCTTAAATGGATCATGAGCAGTATAAACATGCTTCTGAAACTGTTCACTATTCTTACAAACTTTATTACATTGGCAACACTGAAACTCAAATAGATTCTTATGCTCTAAATTCAAATGACTGAAATATACATCTTTTCTATTTGTCTTAAAATTACAATCAGAACAATTGAATTGTATTCTATTCGAATGTTCCCATTTTCTGTGTTTATGAAGACCACAATGTGCTTTAAATATCTTCCCGCAAGTATTGCAAAAATATTTATTTACCAATACAGGATGATTCCGCATTCGATGCCTTCGTAAAGTGCTATAATACTTTGTTTCAAACGAACACTGTTCACAATAAAACAGTTTCTTTGTCTCACTATGCATATTTTTTATATGATTGCGCAGATTTTGACTCACATATGATTTATAACTGCATAAATTACATTTGAATAAATTTTTCATTTCATTATGAACTCTTTTCATATGCCCTTTATATGAATTATTCCTTAAAACAGATAAACAAAGATGGCAGGTTATTTTATTATCAAAATGAACACCAAAAACATGTTGTTTCAAGCTGTTTTTCCATGTTGTGCTATAGGCACAGTTGTTACAGTAATATACCAAAGACTTTAAGCTATGGCATCCTTTAACGTGGTTATTTAAGTGTAAAAAACACATAAATATCTTGTTAGGACATAGCGCGCACTTTAATCTACGCTGAACATGTTGCGCTTCAAAATGATCTTTCAAATGCTTCATTCGTTTACAAACATAATTGCATTTCTTACACTTAAATGTATATGCAGTTTCTAAAACACTTGAATCTTTAATATCATCTACATTCATAGCTAACCTCTGAGGAAAACACCCCGTATAGTCGATATACTTACTTACATGTTGGTACCAATCAAATTCTTTATTGAATTCCTGATGACAGGAATGACATTTAAATACATCTTCAGTAGTATTGGCATCTTTAATAAAAGTAAATTTCTTCCTATTTTCAATAACTCCTTTATGTAATATTCTAGAGTTTATTTCTTCAGGAGTACTACACTCCCCATTATTAAGACACAATGAAATATTAGTCCCTAAACCTTTCTCTATTTGATACCCATTACTGTTTTCATTATTCTTCATGTTTTCACTATTCATATCATCATAACTGAGTTCAGATTTTATATTCCTGCTGATTTGTCCAGTATCATATTTCAACAAATCATCATTATCATCATTTACATTCCTACTGGATGTAAAATCATCATCTTCCATCTTTATTCTACAATATTTAGTATTTTCATTCATAATATCATCAATACTGTCTCTCTCTTTTTTTATCTTATAGTATGTAATACTTTTTTTGTCATTTATAATGACATCATCATTGACTCCTTCAGTTTTTATATTGAATGATACAATATTGACTTTATCATCTTTTACATCATCACATTCTCCCTCTCTTTTTATCTTGCAGCCAACTTCATTAGACTTCATGACATCCTTCTTTTCAAAGTCATTATTTCTAGTAAGATGTTTATCTTCTTTGATGATGTCACAACAAACAGTAGGCTCTGATTTCACATTTTCAACAGGTGTTAGACCATCCTCTTTTATACTACTATGATGAACTCTGCTGTTTTCATCTAAAAGTCAACACAAATTATTAAAGATCTTTAACAAATACTATCATATAAACACAATATGGTAATATTATGGCATGCATTTCAAAAATAACATTAATGAAAGGAATGTCTCTTTATAATATTACCTTAGAAATATTATCTGACAGTTTATACTCTATATATATACAAAACTAAAATTTATCGGGACTCGGTCAGTTCTTCAGGTTAAAATTAAACTCTCATTGCCAACGTTTCGGTTTTTATTTAAAACCTTTTTCATAGGCTGAAGTATAAATTTTGAAACAGAAAAACTAATTATTACATTACAAATTATTTTACAAAGAACATCCACAGACTCATTTTCTTTGTAAAATAATTTGTAATGTAATACTTAGTTTTTCTGTTTCAAAATTTATACTTCTGCCTATGAAAAAGGTTTTAAATAAGAACCGAAACGTTGGCAATGAGAGTTTAATTTTAACCTGAAGAACTGACTGAGTCCCGATAAATTTTAGTATTGTTTCTATTCCATGGTCGATACTTTTATCAATATATATATATATATATATATATATTGTAAACAGGAAAACGATCCAAAATGACCACAAACGTTTCACGATGAATCACGATGGGTCTCCAACCGTCACTTCACAAGTGCGCTTGGTGTCCCAATTTCAACTATCCTGATGACGGTTCAACCGAAAATTAAAGACAGGAAGTCTGTTTGTTCCTTAGTTCTGTGTTTGTGATTCATCGTGAAACATATACATACATATATATATATATATATATATATATATATAATTTCAGATCTCTATCACTACGGAAAATAAGTGAACAAAAAAACTAACTAACAAAATCATCAACTTTATATATATGAATGAAAGACATAAATATTCAAACCATGTTGGATAAGTTATACAAAAATGATTTGTGTGAAATATGGAATTTAAAGATTTTATTAACCACCGATATAATCATTGAAAACTGAACAATAAAAATTTAATCCCACGATTGATTACCTAACAGCCAAAATATAAGTAACTCAGAAAACAACTCAATTATAAAAAGATCAATTTCTTGAAAGCCTCAACCTGTAAGTTATTAAAAAAAAAGTGACTTTTCCATCATGCATAATTCTTCCCAAACAATAGGGATCTTCTTCCCTATGGGGCCCAATTTTGGAGGTAACAAGCAATGCTAACACACTCGAGATCGAATTTTTTCACGACCACTATACTTTACTTATAGTAAAGTAAAAAATGGCATGTTAATATATACTCGTACTATGAAAAGCAGAGCAGATTCTGTATTCACGACTTTTTTAAGTAGCTGTTCTTTTTTTCCTAATTACACTTCTATGTTGCAGAAACAATGCAAATAACGAATTTCCCAGTGACATTTTCAGGTAATAAACATAGTCCAATAACTACTAAAACGTATTCACTACTTAGTTAAGATTATAAGAGAAAATATTTAAATAAGATCGTTAATATTGAATAAAAATTTTGATATTTAATACTTTAATATTTTAAAACATTTTTTTAAAATTTAAAATTTCTAATAAAAAAATTTATATTTATTTTTAATATTTAAAATAATTAAATAAGATTTTCTCTCATAATCTTAAGTTTTAATATCTATAATCTTAAAGTCTTAAAATATTTAAAAAGGAATTTTAGTATTTAATATATATTTTTAATATTTAATATTTTAATAATTTCTTTTAAATTTAACATTTTTAATATAAATTAAATATTAATTTTTATATTTAAAATAATTAAATAAGATTTTCTCTTATAATCTTAAGTTTTAATAGCTATAATCTTATAGTCTTAAAATATTTAAATAAGATATTTAATATATATTTCTAATATTTAATATTTGAATAATTTTTTTTTAATTTCAAATTTTTAATAAAAAATTAATATTAATTTTTATTATTTAAAATAATTAAATAAGATTTTCTCTTATAATCTTAAGTAAGTGTGAATAAAATTTTAGTAGTTATTGGACTATGTATATTGCCTGAAAATGTCGCTGGGAAATTTGTTATTTGCATTTTGCCTCTGCAACATTGAAGTGTCATTAGAAAAAAAGAACAGCTACTTAAAAAAGTCGTGAATGCAGAATCTACTCTGGTTTTCAACAATGTATTCTTGGATGAAGATCTGCTGTCAACTTATACATATATATTATGAAAATAATCATAATATGGCAGGAGTCACCGCCCTGCCTTCCTGCGGGATCTTCGCTCTTCACACCTCCTGATGACGACGATGGTCGAAATATCGATGTGAGTTATGTCTGTGTCTTTCTGTGTGTTTCCTTCGTTTTGAATTTATTTTATTTAATATATTAAGAAATGAATATTTTGTTTCCACTATATATTGAACAAGTAAAAGTAATATAGAAGAAGGCAAAACATTATGAACATTAAGCAATAATAAGCTGAGTTATAACGTAGCCTTGTAAAGTACAGGTTAGGTTAGGTTACAGTGGCCGTCCCGAGAGAGAACACACATAGGCCGCAAGCCGGCCCTTTGTGATACCACAAAGAAGAATTTGGGGCTATTCTCCCCCGTCCCTGGTCCACTCGAACCATCTCGAGAGAACAATAAATCTAGACAGATCCCTAATACCAGTGGATGCTAAGTTCTCAAGATTGTCAAAGAAATACTATCCTAATGTTTCTTTCCTTCTTTTAGCCAAAAACCAGGGCATTAAAAGAGAAAGTGAGGAATTGTCTCTTCCTCTTCCTCGTTCTGGCATACCCTGCAAAAATCCCTCTCACCTCCATTCCTAACCTGGTGGTGTGTTTTCCTATTAGCCAGTGCCCCAGTGGAAACAGCGATCACATTAGCTACCATTCTTCTATTCTTAGAGAGAAGATCCTTAGTTCTTCTGGAGTTACAAGAAAGCTACAACTGCTTTGAAATAAGACACGTGTCGTCCTCGGACTATCTTTGTTTGACGCGTTCATCAATCATCTGTCTGATCCAAAGTTATATATAGTAAAGTAGGGTCCCTAAATTATATATGATATTCTTTGTAATGTAAAAAACATATGAGAAATTATTTAAACATTTAAAACAGTGTGCATGTAATGTATATCAGGCTTTCAAAACTCACTTATAATTTAATAAAAACGAATTTCTAGACTTATATATTTACCTGATTGGAAGTAATTATATGGATCATCCTCAGTCTTTATGTGGCTAACCAAGTCAAAGATTTCTGAAAGAGAAAAAAGAAATTAGAAGACGTTTAACTTTGAAATAGTCCATCCTATCATTTGATATAAATATGACTACCAGTCTTCATTAGTATGACGTAAAGGAATAATAACTGTGCAGAATAGTTATTTGATATGATATAACTAAGAGCCATCTCATTAATGACTTAAGTAATTAATGAAGTTAATTAAGTAATCTCATTAACATAGGGGAATAATATGGGATGTACAGTCAGATCTATTAGTGATAAACTCCGACTCAAATTTTTCTTTTTACTATTAAAAACCAGATGGCAGGTCACACAAGCTAAAAGATACACAGATGTAAAAGGTAAACATTTACCCTAAAAAACAGAATAGCCCCCAATAGCTACCTGACACTCAAATTATTGTAATAATAGAATATCTTCAATAATATTCCCATTTGTTATTCACTAGAGTTAACTGCAAGTAAATCATCAGGTTACTTCTCACTACACAATGCATACGAGTATACACAGCCATCCTCCCACTTCTCTGCTAGTCTGCTATACACTATCTCACTCTATATCACTGCTAGTCTGCTATACACCATCTCACACTACATCACTGCTAGTCTGCTACACAGCCATCCTCCCACTTCTCTGCTAGTCTACTATACACCATATCTCACACTACATCACTGCTAGTCTGCTACACAGCCATCCTCCCACTTCTCTGCTAGTCTACTATACACCATATCTCACACTACATCACTGCTAGTCTGCTACACAGCCATCCTCCCACTTCTCTGCTAGTCTGCTATACACCATCTCACACTACATCACTGCTAGTCTGCTACACAGCCATCCTCCCACTTCTCTGCTAGTCTACTATACACCATATCTCACACTACATCACTGCTAGTCTGCTACACAGCCATCCTCCCACTTCTCTGCTAGTCTGTTATACACTATATCTCACTCTACATCACTGCTAGTCTGCTACACAGACATCCTCCCACTTCTCTGCTAGTCTACTATACACCATATCTCACACTACATCACTGCTAGTCTGCTACACAGCCATCCTCCCACTTCTCTGCTAGTCTGCTATACACCATATCTCACACTACATCACTGCTAGTCTGCTACACAGCCATCCTCCCACTTCTCTGCTAGTCTGCTATACACCATATCTCACACTACATCACTGCTAGTCTGCTACACAGCCATCCTCCCACTTCTCTGCTAGTCTGCTATACACCATATCTCACACTACATCACTGCTAGTCTGCTACACAGCCATCCTCCCACTTCTCTGCTAGTCTGCTATACACCATATCTCACACTACATCACTGCTAGTCTGCTACACAGCCATCCTCCCACTTCTCTGCTAGTCTGCTATACACCATATCTCACACTACATCACTGCTAGTCTGCTACACAGCCATCCTCCCACTTCTCTGCTAGTCTACTATACACCATATCTCACACTACATCACTGCTAGTCTGCTACACAGCCATCCTCCCACTTCTCTGCTAGTCTGTTATACACTATCTCACTCTACATCACTGCTAGTCTGCTACACAGCCATCCTCCCACTTCTCTGCTAGTCTGCTATACACCATATCTCACACTACATCACTGCTAGTCTGCTACACAGCCATCCTCCCACTTCTCTGCTAGTCTGCTATACACCATATCTCACACTACATCACTGCTAGTCTGCTACACAGCCATCCTCCCACTTCTCTGCTAGTCTGCTATACACCATATCTCACACTACATCACTGCTAGTCTGCTACACAGCCATCCTCCCACTTCTCTGCTAGTCTGCTATACACCATATCTCACTCTATATCATTGCTAGTCTGCTATACAGCATAACACTCTACATCACTGCTAGTCTGCTATACAGCATAACACTCTACATCACTGCTAGTCTGGTATACACCATATCTCACTCTATACCACTGCTAGTCTGCTATACAGCATAACACTCTACATCACTGCTAGTCTGCTATAAACCATATCTCACTCTATATCACTGCTAGTCTGCTATACAGCATATCTCACTCTACATAACTGCTAGTCTGTTGTACACCATCTCACACTACATCACTGCTAGTCTGTTGTACACCATCTCACACTACATCACTGCTAGTCTGCTATACAGCATAACACACTACATCACTGCTAGTCTGCTATACAGCATCTCACTCTACAATGCTGCTTTCCCTATTCCTTTAACCAGCTATATATTATTTTACAGGATAAAACAATCTCTATTACTGTTTTTAATTATTAATCTGAAAACCTGAAACAGGCAAGGCCACATATTTGTTATTAAACTAAGTACAAACTTTTTACCAGTGCAGTATAGCTCTCACAATTATAACTTGTAAGGATTACAATTAGCATTTCTTCTCCTAAAACAGACACTGACATTTGGTTTCCGGTGGAAACATTACTGACAACGATCTTCAATTCCAGTGATTGTTTTTTAGAACTCATTATAAATTTTAGGCCAAATATATAACGAAAAGTCAGAGCAATTGAAGATTAAAAATTGTAAATGATTTTAAATAATAATAAAACTCTTATAACTTGTCACATTATTATTCTATATATGGAATCAAAAAACGGAGAAAATGTCCTGGATAATTATATCAAAAGGTTATAAAGTAATGATATAGGAATTAATAATCATTGCCCGGTAGGGAATGAGACAAATGAAATAGGAAAATATAATAGTTTACAGAAGAGATTAACAATTATTACACAATGCACTTTATTAGTAAATCTACTATTAAAAACAAAGGAAAATAACTGCGTACCTTCTTTAATTCCAATATTAGAAGACATAGTTATGATCCAAACTTTACAGGAGAGGTTTCAAACAATGTCACCAGGTTAGCCTTGTGTTTTGTCAATTTCAACTCTCACTATTCAGATCAGAAAGTTTTAGGATTGTCTATTTATTCATCATCTATTATATTTTAAATTCTTCAGACAAGAACTGTAACATTATTCTGACTAATCCAGAATGTCTTGTTATTTAATGTTTGAGAAATGGCTAGTATATTTCTGGGTTCACCGATTTCTGTTCTGATACGTCGTTTAGTTATGTCAACTATTTTTAATGAATCTCCTCTGTCATAAGGAACTGGCACCATATGGTTCCTAAGAGAAGCTATACTTAATGCAGACAATGTTCGTTCACTATATATCTTACCAGAAAAGTTTGAAATCCGGCATTTTATAGGGTGCCTAAGCACTGTATAAAATTTCTAAATCTAGCCGGCAATATATGAAAAGACTTAAAATTTCACACATTTCCTAGACATTCTAGGTAAAAGTTCACATTTTTTAAACCTTACCTAAAAATATCCATCATTCTATAGAATTCCGGCGTTTCATACATTGCCGGTAAAATGTATAAATGATAACACGACTTTCTGATAACATTACTAGAAAAAAAAGTTTTAATGACTGAATGAATTATCATCAATAGTGAAGATATGATCGATTTGAAAAAAGTATATTCATGAAAAGTCCTAGTTAGGAAGCAGCAGTAAATACTGTTTATACTGTTTTTAAACGTATTTTTTAACTGTAATATTTGTAAAACAAAAATTCATTTTAAACTTTTCAAAACTTTTTTTTTAAAGGGGTTAAAAGTTTATTATATTTGTTTGCGTAGCCAGTTAATTTAATTTAATTTAATAATTTTTGTTACGATTCGAATTATAAATTTTCGTTTTGAAAAATCTTTGGTTTTCTTTCATGACGAAAGTATGTGTATACGAGTACTGTAATATGATGAAAGTCTGCAACTAATAATAACAATTTCTTGATTGTAATTCCATGAAAATAAATATTTTGAAGACTTTTCTGGTATTTTGAAGGTTAACGGATTATCAACAGCTAGCGGGGTGGGGGCAATTTGAACAGACAAGCTACCCTGTTAACCTGCAATATCCAGGGACAAACAAAAGAGAGGAGAAAGTGATCAGGGACTGGGTCTGACAATCTTCATTTCAACTTTTAATTCTCCATTCAACTGTATTTCTTTAAACTGAAATTCAATAAACAACAATGATTACCTCAAAAGTGACACAAAATAAATATATAGTAAATCATCTATGAAAATTAACCAGTATTCATATTAAACGTTATCCATAATAAGTTAATATTATCAATGCTTGTACGCTACGTGTTAACACCCATGTAAATTTTACAGTAATTCGTGTAAGTGATTTTGACACTGTACACGAAAATTAGAATTTCTTGTAACCTAAAGAGTTGGGCAGGTCATTACAGATAATTACTTGTAATTAATTAGTCATGGATTCAAGTTGCATTCAATTAAAGTATTTTGCTATTTTCTATATATGTTGCTTTATATTTCTACAATATATTTTTTCAAACAAATCATCTGTAGTTTATTAAATATTCCAATATTTTATTTTTACTCAAACCAGAATAAAAGGTGATTTTAAAAATGGTTAGTTTAGGTTGCGGTGGCAGTACAGAGAGAGAATATTTTAATATATTTACAATAAGTTAATTATTAACTCATTAGGAGCGCAATCCGTAATTGTGTGGTATTTACTATACTGGGGTAAGATGATACAAAATATCTAATTATTGACAAAGAATTATTCAACGAAATCTAACACTCAAAAACAAGCAATTTTCGGATCTAAATATTATTTTTCATAAGACTATATTCCTAGTGCATTTTAAAGTTTTGAAGTTTAAAGTCCCTATCCCATTTTGGTTTATATGGGTTTTAGTTTCTTTTGTAACACTGTCGAAGTGAAACCTTCACACGGACTACCTTTAGAAGGATGTCAACTAATGTGAATACAAAAGTAGGTAAGAAAATGTCTTTAATGGTAAATACATTAAAAATACTCTTTAGGATTACATTTGTTTTGATTTATTTTAGGAAAGTGAACTGGATGAGTTTTGTAAAGACTATATCTTTCGTATTTTCCGTTTTCCTGTGTGATTTTTTAGCATTGTATTAGAATTATCTCATTGCTGTCTATTCTTTTTGTGTTCTGATTATTCTTTTCTTTTCAGAAGAAAATGACGTATTGAATCAAATTAAAATAGAGGACGATCCTTATAAAATTCAATCTGGTAAATATGTAATCTCTAATGTTTGCATTTGTTATTTGTATATATCATTTTCAAATTTCGTATTTTATGAATTATGTTGAAATTTTTCAATGTCTCTGCGTCAACTCGGATGTATTAACAATTATTTTCCTTTTGAAGAATGGGGTGAACTTCCGAAACACCGGTATTGTACACAGGGAAGTTGAGACTATATTATGTAGATGCAAATTTGAACTATCCCACTGTTTTTCTGTTCAATAATAACAATTCCAGTAATAAATGCTTTATCAAACATTTTAATGTATATTCAAGTTGATTTGTCCCGGCTGTTGAGCATTTTTTAATAAATGATATATTTTAGATGAAACTTAAAGACATTTTAAAAATCAAATCGTATTTATTTATTTAGTTTTAAAATCTTATAGTTCTGTTTGTGGTATTTATTAGTATAGATTTTTTTTTATCTTTTCTCTTTATGATATTATTTAATTTGACATTAACCAGTGATCGATAAAAAACGAGAAGTAATTTAGTATTAAATGTGCAATATTATTACTCTTTTCCTGGGTACCCTATGACTTGTTGAATAATCCACATCACCCTAATGAAGCAGATATAATTTTAAGATGTACACTAAGTGTTCGAAACGTGTCGACGTTTTAAGACTTTTTTTTTAGGGTGACTATATCACTGCGTCTTAAAAACTATTGTACTTCCCCTCTTCTGTTCTAAAGTACCCCAGCAGTTAGTTTCAGCATTTTTGCTGGTTCCAGCGGTAAACGTTTTTCTATGGTTTTTGTTGAGTGTACCGAAGCACCTACCTCTGTTCAGTGAAGTTGCCTTACAGTCAGTCAGCAGGTGCAACTATGTTTCTCCCTCTTCTTTGCAAAATCTGCATAAACCAGCATTGATAAGGTTCATTTAGGCTACCTTCTTTTCAGGAGAAAGCGACTTCCTTTCTCCTTCTTCGGGCCCATAGGTGCACTTGTGGGAGATTGGCTCCCACTAGTTATCGGTTTTGGACCCTCTGCACTTCCGGAGGATGGTCTCCGGACTTCCTTCTCCTTAGTATCATACAGGGGAAAATCACTGTATCTCTATCGGTGGTATTTTGTCCGCTCCGGTAGAGTACCGCCAGTGTTGCCGTTTTAGATTATTTTCATCTAAATTTGGATTATTTTGCGAATATTTAGATGATAATTTTACCCTTTAGATGATAGATGATAAATTGGATGATTTTGTAATATATTTACATTTTTTTTAGATTATTTCAAATTAGGATATTTTATTTAAATATTTTTAATTTTTTTTTGGTAAATTGCAAGGTGGCACGTGGCAGCCCTGTTAAAATGCCCTTAGGCTCTGGCTCCTGGCTCCGACTCCGAGGCTCGTTGTGAGCAGAGTTGCCAAGTTTGAATTTGCACTTGACATTTTTGGGTGTGTTGCGAAGTTCCTTCCTATTCATTGGTAAAAAGTTCGATATATTTACTTAATCGTACCCCTTTGATTAGTGTTATTGTGGTTATTTAATACATTTGTATTAACCCTTCAAGATGAGTACAGCTAAAAAGAAAATTAACCAAAGAAAAAGAAGATAATTTGCGAAAGCGTTGCCAAAAATTTCTCCTCTCCTTGTTTAAACAGCTCAAACAGCGGCTTCCTGAGAACATAGGTGTTTTACAGAATGTTTCTCTCTTTTCTGCTACAAACATTCTTCAACCAGTGAAGGATGTAGCAAAATATTGTGAAGTTATGAAATTCCTAAGTGCTTCTGATAATAGTGTTGCTCAGGCTGAATGCCAGCTGAGTAAGATTGATTTAGTTGATTGGACTCATAAAACTGACACTGAAGCATTTTAGAACAAAGTCAGGCAATTCAAAGATTCTTCAGGAAATGGAAAGTTTCAAGAACTATTTGAATATGCAAGAGCTGCGTTAATCCTGCCACATTCAAATGCTGATGTAGAACGCATATTTAGTGCCATGAATCATATCAAAAGTAAAATAAGGAATAAAATGAAACTGGAATTATTGAATGCTATTCTAACTATTCAATTTGGACTGAAAAGGGTAAATAAGTGTTGCTCAACCTATCAACTTCCTTTTGAAGTACTCAGAGATATTAGTACAAAAGTGTACCGAAAAAGTGAAATATCAATTGCCAATCATCCGAGGACGAGTACATCAAATATACTTGATGTGATAAAAGAAGATGAAGAGGAGATATTTTTACATTTATAATTAAATAAGGTAACTGCTTGTGTATTGATATTTTATTGTTTTAATCAAGTTTTTTTAGATTATTTTTTTAGATGTACGAAAATATATTTTGGATGTTTTTAGATGTTTTATAAAAGAATTTTAGATTATTTTGCAAAAAAAAAGTGGCAACACTGAGTACCGCATACCGGAATAAGGATATTTACTCAAGGGGATCGCCTAGTACGCTACTCTGGTTTCGTTCAGATCATTTCAAATCGGCCATTACAGTATTCAGCCGGTCTAACCGTACTAAACTGGCTTGATGTTCGTCTATATATGCTATGATGCGTGTTAGCCTACCGTCAACAGTTAGGCTAACCTACTGTACCATATGCAGGGACCAACGAAAGAGGAGGAGAAGGTGACCAGTGGCTGGGTCTGACCACCTTCATTTCACATTCTTCCAACTTCCTCAAATCCTCTCCTCATATCCTAGCCCCAATTGAAGGCGTTATGCAATCCGTGCTGAAGGATGATACAGGGGTTACTGTATCATGAACGGAGCCTCAGGGGTACCAGGCAACCCCATTGATTAAATAGCTTTACTCCGGTATGCGGTGCTCTGTCGGAGCGAACAAAATACCACTGACAGTGCTTCAGGGATTTCCTCCTGTATAATACTAAGGAGAAAGAATTCCGGAGACCATCCTCCAGAAGCAGAGAGGGTCCCAAAAGCGCTAACTAGTGAGAGACAAAATCCCACAAGTGCATCTGAGGACCTGAAGAACGAGAAAGGAAGTCACTTTCTTCTGAAACATAGGGAGCTTGAATGGATATTATCAATGATGGTTTGTTCAGATTCTGTAAAGAAGAGGAAGAAACACCGTTACACGTGCTGGCTGACTGTAAGGCAACTTTGCTGCACTGAGGTAGGCGCATAGAAAAACTTTTACCATTGGAACCAGCAAAAGTGCTGAGTTTCTAAAACCAACCAACGATTCTTTCCGCGCACTGTAATTAGCAGTTCCAGATCGCGCACCTACTACTACTTGAGTTATAATACTGCTGTGTTTATGGAGTCAGTAAGTAAACATCGTACTCTTTTATTCGGTTTGTCGATATATTTATTATTTTGTTATCGTTTGGTCTTCTTGAATCGTGAAAATATGTCAGTCTAGGGTTTGGCTTTCTATTTTCACAACAGCCTCTATGATGGATATGGTTGGGGAGTTCTTAGGAATAGATTCTGGACAAGGGAGTTTGGTTGGGGTGGGATTATCTTGTCCACTTTAGTCACCAGTGTATTTGTGAATTCGTTAATTGGTTCTAACCTGAGGTCTCTTTGGATAAGCACATTTCTGGCATACCAAAGTGCCCCAGTCATAAGGCTTACACATTTATTCTGAACTACCTGTATCAGAGTTTTATTTGTTCTTGCAGCATGTAATCCGATCGAGCACCCATAAGCAATGCTAGCCCTAATTACCACCTTATAAATCAGGTCCTTTACTACCTGTCGAGTGTTCTATGACTTCAGGATAGGGCACAAATTTGACATTAGCGTCAGACCAAATTTATATCTATTTTTTAAATGTTGTTTAAAAGTGAACCAGCTGTCGATACTTCTTGGAGGCGTTGAAGCTAACTTCTGGTATACTTTAGTACAGAAGAGGGGAAGTACAATAGTTTTTAAGACGCAGTACTACTTAGTAACCCTCAAATAATAATAATACAAAAAAATGTATTTTTATGTGTCTAAAAATAACTATTTTTTATTATTTTAATAGGTAATTTTGTCAAAAATTATCTGGCAACCCTGTTCTATTCTATGTGTATCTGAAATGCTATCATTTTAACTGGTCTAATTGTTTTTTTATTTGTTTTGTAGTTGATGAAAAACAGCTGGGCATCTTGAAAATAAACTCTATGATCGTTAATGACGTCATGATGTCTGATAATCATGGTATATTGAGCTATAGTGAAAACATTCATAACAACTGGAATATCAAAACAGAATATAACAATGATACAACAGATGTTGGGAATTATCAAAAAATCATCTGTCATCGAAAATTAGAATTTGATGATGATATCTTGCAAAATAACAATAATGAAACAATAACAATGAAAGAAAAAAGTCATGAAATAAACAGAAGGAATAACGGAAAAAGAATTAAATTAGAAAAAAATATTGATATAGCTCCGACTAGTTATAGTAATAATTTAGAGAAAAATCTAGAACATTCTAGACAAAAAATTCAAACAGATTTAGAAATTAAATCTAGATTGAATGTAGAAGATGTTTGTTGGTATGGTACAAGTGAGGGAAAAAGTATTTCAGTTATACCAAAAAAAATAATGGAAAATACCAAAGCATTTACTTATATCAAAGCTGGTAATACTACTGAAGATGTTTATAGGTGTTATAGCTGTCTTCAGGAGTTCAATGAAGAAGATGATTGGCAAGAACATATAATGGATTATTATAATTATAATGGTTGTTTTCTTAAAAAGGTGAAAATTAATTTTGATGATTTCGGTAAAGAAGTTGTTTTGGATAGTGGAAGATTGTTTAAATGTATGTTATGTAGTTATGTAAGTAAGAAAAAAGATTATGCTTTAATACATTATGAAGCTCGTCATCTTGAGCGAAAACTTCATTGTGGGATTTGCCCAAATAAGATATTTGTATGTCTCCCATATTTAAAGTTACATGTTAAAGGAGTTCATTCTGTGAATACACAAATACTTTATTGTAACGATTGTAAATATAGGACAACAAGTAAAGGTTATTTAAGAAGTCATATTCTTTATGCTCATTTAAAGGGGAAATTTTGTATGAAATGTAGTTTATGTAGTTATAAAACATATATTAATTTGAATTTACAACGTCATATTAGGAATCGTCATTGTCATGAGGTGAAAATATATAAGTGCAATGATTGTTGTTATATGACAAAATGGAAAGGTTCACTTAGAAGGCATAAAATATCAAAGCATTCTTTATTAATGAATAAATATAGATGTAAGAATTGTGAAAAGCTGTTTACTTCTCATTCAGGGCTTTATATTCACAGAAAATGGGAACATTCTGAAAAAATTCAATTTACTTGTACTGATTGCAGTTATTGGACATATAGAAAAGATGTTTATTTCAGTCATTTGAATTTAAAACATATGAATCAAGCAGAGTTTCAGTGTTGCCAATGTAAGCAGGTTTGTAAGAACAGTGTTGACTTTCAAAAGCATGTTTATACTTTGCATGATCCATTTAAAGTGATTTGCTATTGTTCTTTATGTCCATATAAAAGTTTTATTAAATCAAGAATAAAAGATCATATGGAAAGAAAACACAATAATAATATACTTTTTTGTAAAAAATGCCCTTATGAATCATCAAGCAGATATAATTTAAGGAGACATATTCGAAGTAAACACGATAGAAACAGAGTAATATTGTATTGTTTCTATTGTAGCTTTAATTCTGTGCAAAAGCCAAGTTTGAAAAGGCATATTCATTCCATGCATTTGTAAAAGAATAAAAAAAATATTATTGATTTTTAAAACATTTACCTGTTTTGATCAACCTTTTGGTTTTTTTAGAATGATGAAGGAGACCGAGCCATCATATTTTTAGATAATATTGACAAAAAAAGGAAATCAAGACTTCCACGACTTATAGCAAAAAGAGGTAATCTGAGATGTGATAAAAAAAGTAAGGTGATTTTTTTTTTAATTTCACGCACTCTGTTTCCTGAAATATAGATATTTTTGTTTTGTTTTGTTGGTACACGATGATATAATCACAGTTTTGACTATAGTACCATGGTGTTGTTTTTATGTGGGAAGCTAGATGAGGTTTAGATATGTGTTTACATGCTTGGTGATTTAATACTATTGAAAATAATGTAGTAGATGTTTCTATATTAATTTTACTGTAAAAAGAAATTATGTTAAGTGCTCATAAAATCTTGAAATATTTGCAGTGAAGTACGGTCAACTTGAGAAAAAAAAAATGTATAAGTAAGTTATTCAGCAGGTAATTATTTTCACCTGCAAAATTATTCTTTTCGGCAAAAAAATTGCAGAGCACGCAAGCATAAGTCTAACCTTTATGTTTATTCTCGGGGGCGGGCTTCAAGTACGAGGGAGTGCTTCGTACATTAAGTAGATTGACATATTTTTGTTTAATTTTTATTTTTATACAGAAATTTAAATTTATTCGATTACAGTTATGTCATCTTCTGGAACAGCGTCATATATTATTAAAATTTTAAATTCCGCTCTCATTTTCTTCCAAAACTATTTCCTGTAGAATCATTGGTCTGAATCTCTCATGTCTTGCAATATAGCTGTAGTTAAATTAATACTTCTTGTCTAAGTAGTCTCCTTAAAACGGACTTTAGAGGTAAACAAGGAATTTCTTGGAATATTTTTTTCCAAAGAATTCTCTGAAATATTACAACAGCTAGAGATACCTACTACATACAACAACATTTTTTTTTAACGAATTATTATATTTTTACATTATTTTAACTAGGGCCTATTTTCAGTGGAAGGCTTTTAGTTCAAAACGTCCCAAAAATCACGCTAGGACTTATTTTCAGGGGATGTCTTCTTTTTGGAAAAAGGACGGTATTTAGTCAAAACTGTAAACATACAGTCGTGATCAGTTTACCAACACAATAACAACAATAAAAATTTGAATTTTGAGTATACAGAGAGTGGGAAATTCAAAAATTAACACAAAAGTATGGTTTGCATTACTTAAAAGACTGATGAAAGATATCATAAAGGATTAAAGATGAAAATTGAGAAAAAAAAAACAGGAAAAAGATTTGTGGAGACAATAGGGAGATAAGAATGTGAATGGATGGAGGTAGCTAAGTGGCTTGCACGCTCGCCTCTGGACTGATAGACCCATGCTTTGATACCTACTCTCTTCCTTGATTTATTTACATTGGAGGCGAGAAAATCAGCGTATGTCGATTTTTTAGCTGTTGAAACTGTACTATGTTAAATATTGTTTGATAACTCTCCGATGTAAGTATATTCATTGTGTGGTATCACAATGCTTGGCCTGTGTGTGTGTGTGTGTGTGTGTTACTGTTCTGGAACAGTGACTGTAACCCAACCTATGAAGTATAGACAAGTATAGTTATGTGAAAAGCAGAAGATAGAAGCTTATATAGTGATTAACCATTCAAAAGGAGGTCAAAACACAATCCTTGGAAGACTACAAAAGCTATCATTCCTTATTAAAGATAGAGAGAGGGAGAGAGAAATATATAGAGAGAGAAATATATATATATATAGAGAGAGAAATATAGACAGAGAGAAATATATATAGAGAGAGAAATATATATATATAGAGAGAGAGGGAGAAAAAGAAAGATAGAGAAATATAGAGAAAGAGAGAAATATAGAGAAAGGTAGTGAGAGAGAGAAATATATATACTTTTTTGATGAAAATACGATCCGAAATGGACAAATACAGTTCAATGTACATAAAGAAACGTAGAGAAATTAAAAACACACACACTTAAAGTGTGTGTTTTTAATTTCTCTATGTTTCTTTATGTACATTGAACTGTATATATATATATATATATATATATATATATATATATATATATATATATATATGTAGAGAGAGAGAGAGAAATGGTATTGAAAACGACAGGTGCAAGTCCCTGGAGAAGAAGGGAGGGGGGGGGAGGTTAGCTCAGTGGTTGACATATTCGCCTGTGAACTGGTAGGTTCTAGGTTCAATGCCCACCTGGCCCTCGATTTATTCATGTGGGAGGTAAATAAATCTGAGTATATCGTACCTTGGAGAGGACATTAATCTGTCAGTTCCTTAGCCTGTATGATGTCAGCTACTCGTTAAAGATCCCCTACTCTAAATATACCTGAGTGGACTCCCAATGTAGATCAACAGGTAATATGGCTTACTCATTAGTGAAATGGGAGCCAAATAATAAATGAGCCACAATCCCCCCCCCCTCCAAGAACAACACTAAAAGGTAAAAGTCTTATAAGTGTGAGCATTGGAAAAGAACAACACTTCTTGGAGAAAAAAGAAACAGCCAGTGATTTGGGTTAACTTATGACGCGATGATACACCCCACCCTCCATATATAATTTCACTCCGTTCATCTAATATTTATGATGGAGTATTACCCAACCTTAATATTTGTTGATGTAAATAGACATTTTCAAAATATTGGATTTTTTCCTGTTGGACGACCCAGCTGGTGGTTACATTACAAAACATCAAGATAGTATTTTCATTTATATATATATATATGATTGAAATAAACGGCAGCTTCCGCATTCACGACTTTAATACTCGTCCTTTCCAGTCTCCTGAATATTTCTCTTTGAGTGGAGGGAAATTTCCACAAAAGTTGTTCTAATGACATGTTATAACACTTTAGGCATTCGGTCACTGTTTAAAAACACTTCAGTAAAAAATGTTGTATTGATATAAAAATTACTAACTAGCTTTCGATTATCATAATCGATGATGATTTATTAAAATCGTGTATGTGGTATTAAAGTCGTGAATGCGGAAGCTGCCGTTTATTTCAATCAAATATGTTTAAATGAGAATCTGCTGCCAACTTATACTAATATATATATATGCTCTAACCTATCATGGAAAGTAATGTGCCTTTTCTATTACACTTCTTCTGTCAACCAAAGATGATAATACTTGTTGATGTAAATAGAAATTTTCGAAACGTTAGATTTTTTCTGTTAAACAGAACTTGTGGTTGGTTACATTATAAGACAAAACGATGTATTTTCATTTATATATGCTCTAGCTTATAGTGGAAAGTAATATATATTTTTTTGCCAACTATAGTTCAGCTATTCAACATTTTATTCTATTTTCTGCGATGTATCTTCTTTACTGTTAATCTTCAAGCAGTTATGTTATTCCATATTGCAATTATCATCAACTTTACAATTCAAACCAATTTTTTATATTTTTTGTTTGTTTGTTATCGCAAAGCCATTATAATTATTGATAAAAACATTAAAAACAAAAGTAAATATTAAATTCTATTTATACATAACTATTAAAGTTCAAAATACTATAAGCAATGAGAAAGGTCCAATTGATAGTTTTCATTCTTCAGTTGGGTTTTTTACTCTGACAAAGACCGCTTGTTACGGTTGAAAGATCTTAGTCTTGTTTTCCCATTTCTTATTGTGCTTTGATCAGATATACATATAGATATATTCAGGTAACTCACCACAAATTAAAGAAGATAGTCGCTCTAAGGCCTTTCGTTTTCACGTCGTCAGAGAGCAACTGAATACAAGTTGTAAGCAGGTTATGAATTTTGATTTAAAGAAGGAGTAAGATTGGCATCATTGACAGTATTTTTCCCTATAACTGTTGAAATAGTCTTGATTTGTTTGATGATTCCTTCAATTAGAAATTCATCTAATTTAAAAAGGCCTGGACTAGTGTTGACCAAGTTCTTAGAAAAGTCTTTTATGAGGCGCTTTCAACAATGTTTCTTCTTCTTTCACATGACATAAAAACCAACTCCTTTGCTTCTTTCCAGTTAATTATGTCATTTTTGTCTCTAATGTGTAGGAACAAGGCACTTTTATCATCTTGTCTTCTAACTGAATACTGATGTTGCTTAATCCTTGTATCCATTCCTTTTCCCGTCTGTCCAATATAAGCCAGCTCGCAATCCTTGCATGGAATTCTGTATACACAACAGTTTTTTCGGCTTCTTTTAGAGTTATGGACAAGTCTATTTGACAAATTACCACCACTACTAAATGTAACTGAGATATCTAGCTTCTTCAACAAATATGGAATGTCTTTTAAACATGGGCTGTAGGGAACCACCAGCAAATTCCTTCTTGAAAAACGTTCCTCACTTACAGATGACATCATATATATATATATATATATATATATATGACATATAAATATGGCTCTCTGATGACATATAATTGAAAGGCCTTAGAGCATATTTTCTGTGTTTTTTACTTTTCCTTGTGGCTTATACGTTCATACACGTATATATATAAAGATTTCACATAAATACGTGAAATAACAATCAATGATCAAACCACAATAAGAAATGGGAAAACAAGACTAAGATCTTTCAACCGTAAAAAGCGGTCTTCGTCAAAGTCAAAACCCAGCTGAAACACTAGATACAGAAAACATCTGGTGAGGGGTTTAGAAGAGTGGGAGGGAAGAGTGGTATTTTAAAAGGGTGAAAGCGCAGGAAAGGACTAATGTCCAGAAAGGGATGTTTGGGGAAACAAAGGAGCACAGTAAGAAAAAGTAAAAAACTATCCGCTAGCTGTCAACCCTCTTAGAAGAGGCTATTGCCCTCGTGACGAAAGTATCAAGTTTGAAGAGACCGTTACTAATGTTTATAATATTTGATCTATTAAATTTAATTAGAGACGATTCAATAATATTTCTCAACAACATTGATTTTTCATAGGTAATAAATTTAGCTCCTGTCCAATATGATGATTTTCATTTTTTACATGCAAGAATAAGGTACTACTTTTTTCCTGTCTACTTACATTCTCTTGTTTTACACGTGTCTTTAATGATTTACCAGTTTGACCAATATAAATTTTATGGCAATTTTTGCACGGAATAAACCCTTTCCTGCGCTTTCACCCTTTTAACATTCCACTCTTTCCAACCCCTCACAAATGTTTTCTGCATCTAGTGTTTCAGTTGGGTTTTTGACTTTGACGAAGACCCCTTGTTACGGTTGAAAGATCTTAAGTCTTGTCTTCCCATATCTTATTGCGGTTTGATCATTAATATGATACCCAAACCGACCATTATATATTGTTTACCCAAGAACTATAATATTATATTTAATTATATTAAAGTTGAATGTAGACCATTCCAGATTTTTTTTTTTTTTAGTTGGGTTTTGACTCTGATGAAGACCACTTGTTATGATTGAAAAATCTTAGTTTTTTTTTTCTTATTTCTTACAGTGGTTTTTGAACATTGATTGTTATTTCACCTGTTTATTGTGAAATCTTCTACACTATATAACTAGTAAAATATTTGGACAATTTGTAAATAAAATTGGATGTATTTTGTAAAAAAGTAGTAATTCAGTACTTGAAGAGTATATAAGGAACTGAGTAGTTTTACTTAACTGTTAATTCATTTAAAACAGTCGACTCTGCACAAGGCTATGGTATAAGTAAGAACCAACAATAAAATATGTTATTTATTTTATGTATTAAACTTCTTGTAAACATGACAAGTGGATATTATTTTTTATTATCTTTCATTATAAAAGATATCATTTAATATACATTTTGTATAATATTTCTTATTTTTAAATACAATAATACGATTATATTATTTTTTTTTAAATTAAACATTGCTATCGTAAACAGCTATCTTATTGAACATAAATAACTTAACATGAAGTTGGCTCAGATAATATACAATTGAAATGTCTTGCGATTGAAATATTTTTAAGGTTCAAAACCGTACAAAAATTTTACATATTCTTTTCAGGGGAACCTTTCCAGGAGTAAAGGCCATTTTAGGTCCACTTCCCCAAGAGGCCACCAAGAATAGATAAGCAAATTCTTATATAATACTCATTCTAAGGTAAAATGGATAAACCAACAAAAGTCTCCACACAAATGAAGTTTTATTCAACGCGTTTCGAACACTTTGTGTTCATCATCAGGAAGACACTATAATACAAATTATATCTAATTAGTTACAAAAATTACAGTGAAATAATAAAATTCAATTAAGAGAATTCAAGACATACCCAAGGATTTGGTACTGACGGGTTGGTCCAGTGAACACAACTAGTAGGAAACAGATCCGTTGCGAAAGAGTGGCAACTAATTGCACAACTAATGATTTCTTATATAATAGTTATGTTGTAAAATACTTGATCTATCGTTATATTACTAGATCAAGTACATCTAAATCTGTTTTGCATCTTTCAAAAGATTCAATAGTGTCCTTACTGCCTTCCTTTATTGCATTAGTTAACCCAGGAAAATTATTTTCCATAAGCTTAGACTTTTTCAAGCAATGATTAATGAATAGTCTTCTTCCTAAATGCCAGAATTTTTTTTTCTCCTTATTACCATAATTGTAATTCTTTATATTTTGAAACATTTTTCTCAACAAACTGTAGAAGGCCATAAATTTACGGTTCAAAAGGCCACATGCGGCCTTAAGGCCGCGGGTTCCCCCACCCCTGGTCTAGGAGCTATTTAACATAGCAAAGGTGAGCCCGAAGGATTAACGTTGTTTGTTCATACCTAATAATTTAGTGACGTCAGAGGTCGTTATAACTACTTGGGCCAGCTCTGCATTTTCCTTGTGAAGATATAAATAACTTGCAAAATGTTATCACTATTTTCTAATTGATATATAGCTTCATTTTTTGTGTACACACGTATTATTAATTTTAAATCTGTGGTGAACTCATTCCCTTTTACTTGACAATAGGATGAATACTGTTTAGGAGCAATTACGCTTGATGGAAAAGTCACTTTTGCCAAAATGTGTTTTTAGCTTTTTTTCCCCCCTACTTAACTCCTAACTCTAGAGTCTTGAAATTATGGAAGTATTTTTGAGACTGTATTAATACAATTTTAATTATATTAAAAATGCAATAGCTGATAAAAATCAGTATTTAGTAGCAACAGTAAATACTTGGTTTTCAATAAAATGTTGACTTTCCATTCAATCTGAAAGCTTGATATTAACGATTTAATCCATACTGTCTGAAGGATCAACATGAAATTATACCTAAAAATAGAACATTATTCAGGATATGAGTTGAGTAATTGAGTTGAGTAAAATTACGTTAACCAAAAGGGTTTTTACGTTTTCAGTATATGTTTTTTTCATGTTAAAGGGCCTATTATAAAACAAATGACGTTTTGCCAGAAAATTGAACAAAAAGTTAGCTATTTATAATAGAAATTCGTGAAATTTCAAATGCCGCAAGGAGTAATAAAGCTTTGAAAACTAAATATTTATACTGGACTAATGGATCATCTGCTATATTTGTCTGATTTGTTTACATTGACTTAGAAATTGTTTAAGTGTATCGACTGTGAAATAAAATTGAGGTTTTAGAGGTTTAATAAGAAAATTTTAAATAATTTTCATGAGTTAAAATGAGATGCAGGAAGAATAAAATTCTGACATATAAAAAATAAACTGCAATCAAGCATTTAAATTCTGTTGCTTTCTATGATATGATGGATTTGTCTCACAAAATGTTCTCATCAATCAATGTGTTGTACATTTCAGTAAAACTTCATATCAGATGTAGATTGAATATTAGTTGTTGTTTGTGTTCTCTGAAGAGGAGAATTTGGTTGATAAAAGAAGAAAGATTCTTGATTTTTATTGAAATAATACTCATAAGTTTTATGAATATACAATCTATTGAAATTATTACATTCATTAGTAAATAAATGGCCTTTGGGTCACGTAGGTGACTGGTATTCATTTTCAGTAAGAAACATTAAAAAGAAATGTTAAACATTTATAAAATTTAAAATTTAGTAATAACTAGACGAACTCTGACCCCTTGTGTCACTTAGGGTTAAGAAATTATAGCAACACTTAATAAAATAAATTCAAAGGAATGTAATTGACAGGAATAACTGTTATTGCTATTATTTTGAGAATAAAATAAAGATTCATATATGCCTCTGGCTTTAGATTTATAATTCTTAACATGAATCAAGGTATACACACAATAAGTTTGTTTAATAAAACAAGAAATCATTTATACTATTATATAAATAAATAAAACATCAATTGAAGGAATATACACAGTCAAGCATATTTAAAACTAACATAACCTGTAAATTAAAATATTCCTTTTATTAACCAACATAAATGGTAGGAATGTGTCTTTATCAAATTGCCTTAGAAAAAGTTTGTATTGTGTTCAAGTTTGTATTCCTAAAAATATTCATTTTAAACCTCTAATGTAATAGTTTATTATATACATGCTTTCAAGATTTCATACATCTGTTTAATGCTTAAGTTTCAAATACAAATTTTAAATCAAAACGTTGGCTTTGAAAGTTTGATTTCAAAACTGATCAATTCCTGATAAATAAAACTTGTTTTATATAAAAAAAAATCGTATAAACAACAATAAGATTTCTAAAAATATGACTAAGATCTTTCGTAGAAAATAACTGGTTGGGTTTATTCTATAAAATAAACATATTTTACATCTGGAGTCATTAATTTTACTTGACTTATGTTGAGAGAATTTATTTTTCATTCTTCTTTATTAATTCTGTTATTTGTAAAGTAATATTATATTATTAATTGTTTTCTTTAATGTGTTTTGAAGAATTCGTGATAAAAATGGAATTAACAGGTATTGTAATTTTCACCTGTTTGCAAACATCTAAACAAAAACATCAAGAGTTTTATAAGTATGCTAGATATCATGTTCATATGTGGATCGTAACTATTATATTAAACAAAAGATTTTGTTTTGTAGTTATTTAAGTCAATGTAAGTATATTCATTATTGGAATGAGACTTAGAAGCAACTAATTGAAATGATAAATAAGTTGTCATTTTTTTCTAGACACTATATACAGCTGGAGTTTATGAAATTTAGTCATCTGATCCCACACCAGTATATGTGATATTAGATAAATTGAGGCACAAACCAATCCAGCTGATATTGAACTGGTTAGAGCAGGAAGTTCAATTTTCAACCATTTCTATGGAGCTGATATATCTAATGTATCTCAAGATACTAGGGGCTAATATATCTAAATCATAATGATTGTTAAATAAAAAGAAAACAATCAATTGATTGACAAGAAGTTTGATATTATAGTAATTCTACTTTGTTTACTTGTAGTAAAGTTAAGAGGAGGTTATATGATATTATTTTTGATTTGAAAGGTTTGATACTATTCAAGTTTTGATTACAAAGTAAAAGGAACTTTTAAGTTTCCAATCAAAGAAAGATTTTATCAAACGACTCTTGTTTCGAATAGTTAGTGGTTACCATCAGGTTATATTGTCCTGAGTAAGGTGAATTTGACTGTTTAAGGAGTCAAAGAACAATAAGTCCTTATGTGTGATGACTTAGTCTTTCTTCACCTTTCTAATCATCGGTAAATCCCATACAATATCTACTTGCATAGCTGCTGAGTTAATAGAATGATTTTTTCCCATATAATGGTTCAATTAACAATAGAAATAATGAATTAAATTAATGTTCATATCAAAATAAGTAAAAGAAATTACTCAACTAATTACATGACTTAGAATAAAATGTATTTGATAAAATAATTAGGTATGCAAATACAATCTATATATACATTGTACTCAGTAAAATTAAAAGAAATGGTTCCATCTTATTAAATGTATTGTTATTTCTTTGTTTCTTTTCAAACACTTTGGAATGATAATAATTAACCATGTAAACTCTATTGTATAAATGTGGAAAATATTGAAAATTAGTTTAAATATTACTTAGCAAATGACTCTAGTCTTAATTATTAGTCATCGTTGACCCATATAATGGTTCAATTAACAATAGAAATAATGAATTAAATTAATGTTCATATCAAGATAAGTAAAAGAAATTACTCAAGTAATTACATGACTTACAATTAAATAGGCTGTGTCTATGATTATATTTTTGTTGAAATTAGCAAAATAGGGATAACGATATTAAAACGAAACATTCAATTAAATAGTTTGTCTATTAAATTAATAATATATCTCTTTTTATACCTTTTTAAACTATTAAACTATCATGGCGTCGTTCTTTTTTATAGTTCTAAGCGTCGGTTTTTTTTTACTCCAGTTTAGAAAATAATTGTTATATTTGCAGTTTAAAAGTGATTTTAATAACTAGATTACTATGTGATGCACACGTGTGAACTTATTCTTGCGTTCGTATTAGTGTTTGAAAAGATAGAAGATATGAAGAAAAACCTTACTCATCAAGAATAAAGGTACTATGCAATTTAAACTTATCTTCTATTTTCGCCCTATATTGCTTGAAATTTTATATATATATATATATTATGATGATAAACACTACATTTCAGTAATGCAAATAATTGTAAATAAAAGCATCTTTACTAATTATTATAAGAATTATTTTTAACTCAAGAATTCTACTAATTATTTCAAAAACTTTTAAAGCTGATTCATTGAAATTAATAAAGAATTAAAGTATAATTTAAAAAAGGTTATTTCATGTAGTGTACCTCCATTTAATTATTTTGATTATTATATAATTAACTGGCTTAATAATCAATATGTTAATAGCAACTCATGCAATTCAAATAAAACCTTTTAACATTAGGAAAAAAAAAAGGAAAATAGTAATATTAATAAATTTAGAAAGAAATATAACACACTTTAGTAAAAATATGTTATAATATGACAAATAATTCAATCTTTTAATGAAATTTTATCTGTTGTCTTGTTTACAACTTTCTATATAAAGTTTAAAATAATTCTGTTGTTAAATAATAGAATATGAATATAACCTTTTTTTTTAATCAATGTCTTTATTCTAACATTAAAAAATTCTAACTTTACAACCATTTTTTGTTTTAAACAAATTTTAATAAACTAGTTCAAACATTTTTTTTTAAATCAGCTTAAATTAAATTGATTATGTTGCAAATAGTTGTACAATAATTATTGAACTCATAACTACTTTTAAATTAATTATTGATAAATAAAGTAATTCACTTTAAACATTAAATGTTTATTTTAGAGTTTTAAATGTCAGAACCTTTTTGTTCCTTAAGTTTCTTATATACATTATATTTGCTGCGTGTAATTTTATTTAATTGCCAATTAATAGTTTATTCTTTTTTTAATAACACTAAATATAATTAGGAAATTTATTAATAGGTTTAAAATTGAAAGAAATAATTTCAAACACAAAGATCTCTGGCATGGTGTGATGTTTTTTCTGACAAAAAGTTCAAAAGTTTCTTTTAATATTTTTACTTTTCAATAGTTGATATAATGAATAGATTGGAAATACAATGTAGAAGCGAATTTATAGATCTTTAAGCTGTGTTTAGCTAGCTTCAAGGTATAATCGTACTTATGTCGTACAACCTGGTATATTAGCTAGTATATTAACAACACATAAAAATACCTGTATATTTTTAATATAAAAGAATCTGGAGTGGCCTACACTCTACTTTACTATAAGTAACTTAATGTCAAATTTCTTGAGTATATAAAACATAACGTCTCATTTAAGCATAACATAAATATCTAAGTGGGATATAATTATTAGCATTTCATTCGTGAGGTAGTACAGATAGTGATTGAAAGATATATCAATTTATAAGCTTATTTTTGTACACCACAAATAATTTATTATTTGCAAATAATTTCATTAGTATAACCACAGCAGTAATAACATTTTGGAAAAACCAAAGTGAACATTTCTTGAAACGAAATATTATCCTACAAGAGAACATGGCTATTGTTCAAATAGCCAGTAGATTTCTTACATCGTTTACTTGACATCCTTCTACATTGAATATTAAAGTAAAATTTTAAAATTTAAAACAGGAAATACCCTTTTTTTTCTCTGAAAAACATCATAAACAGCGAAGAAAATGTTGTTTGAAGGTGATTTGTTAATTAAAGATGTACGATAATTACATTTATTAATCTCTAAACGAAAGATTTCAATTTTGAATTATCTTTTACATTTTTCGTTTTTAACAGAATTATTATACTGGGAATTTTATGGCTTCTTAGTATTTAATAAGATCATTTTCCTTCCCCTTTGTCAAATAACATATATACGAATTTTTTCACAGTGAGTGTTATTATTTTGCTGCACAATATTATTCCTCTTACATCTCATATAAGTCAATAAAAATTTAAATTATGCCTTTATAAATATCAATTTTATCTCAGTGGATTCGCTCAAAAAATGTCTAAGTCAATGTAAACAATGTAAAAAAATATAAAAATATTGACAGGTATAGCAGGTGATCTCTCTGTCTAGGATAAACAAACAGTTTTTATAGCGTTATTGCTATTTCCCGTAATTGAAACTTCGTGAATTTTTTTTATGAATTGCAAATTTTTTTCCATTTTTGGTCAAATTTTCATTATTGTTTAATGAGCCGTTTAGCGTCAAAAAAACATTTTCTAAAAACAGAAATCGTACTGTAACGCCCCTTTAGCGAATGTAATTTTGCAAAAAAATATCTCAACTGATTCTCCACATACTGTTCTATTTCTAGGCATAGTTTCATTTTGATCAGTCAAATAGTATGGCTTGTATTGCTCTCACAAGGTTTGAGATTGAATTATAAGTCAAAATTTTTACATTTTATTGAAAAAAAAATTTCTTGTTCATTTAAAATTCTGAATATATTTTTCGTTTGTTCCATTTGTAACCTTAAAGATAATGTCAAAATTTCAAAACTCTACGGTTATCAGCTTAGGAGAAATAAATGTTTTCTAAAAAACGGTTTTTGGCAATAAAAGTGACTTTCCCATCATGCATAATTCTTCCCAAACAATAGGTATATTCGTCTTTATGGGATCCATTTTTTTTGTAAAATATCAACTTGATTCATCACAGATTCTGGACCGTAGCGTGGTAACAAGCAATGCTAACACACTCACCTACCCACACACCACACAGACATCATCGTAAAAACCTCATAAAACGACTTCTGGGACCTCAAAACATGTAATTCCGTCAAAATCTCGAGATGGAATATTTTCACGATCACTACACTTTACTTATAGTAAAGTAATACTTTTATTGTACTAATTTATTAGTTAAAACTATTTTTGTTGAAATCTTTCTGATTTATATAATATAAGATTCTCATTATAAGACAATGAAAATTTTATTTTTCAACTAGTAAATAATACTACTAACAATAATAACTTATTTAACTACGGAAAATAAATTGTATCATTTCATATTATAGATAAATATGGGTAATTGTTCATAGAATTTTAGTTTATAATTTAGAACTGGTTCAAATAAAAACCGCCGACAAGCTAGCGTTTTTATTATTTGTAGAATTAATTTATTAATTTGTAGAAAACTTCCATTTATGTCAGTTTACGTATGTATAATATTTTAAAACTCTGCATGGTAGTTTTTTTCCTAATGTTAAAAATAATTTCTGGTGCAATGTAATTAAACTAGTTTTTTAACTATCATCGATCATGTTGCTTTATCCGTAGAAACTGTTACAAGTTGATTGCGTACGGTGTGTGGGCTATGCCATCATAGAAATAGACGTTCTCATGACTCAATTCTATATTTCATCATCATTGTGGTCAAGTAACAGACTGTATCAAAACACTACCTTTCAGTGGGATATTTCGTCTCCTAAACAGGACGGACGAATGTCGATAGATCCAGGATGTGACTATTTTTGTGTTGCTTTTGTTATACGTATCTTCAATTCATATATATATATATATATATGTAAAATTAAAGTTTATACAGACGCAGTTAGTTCTTCAGGTTCAAACTAACTCTTATTGCCAACGTTTCATTTTTATTAAACCCTTTTTTAATAGGCAGTAGTATAAACATTCAAACAAAAAAATTAAGTATTACATTACAATTTAATATACTTATTTATTCTGTTACAGTATTTTAATCTTCTGCCTATGTAGAAGGTTTTTAAGGAACAACTGACAATGAGAGTTTAATTTCAATCTCAAGAAATTTCCCATTTCTGAGAAACTTCATTTTTTTTCTATTTCTCGGAAGATACATTTAACTATATATATATATATATGTTTGGTTATACACGACTGAATATTGTCGATCGATGATCTTCTTCTCCAACTTTTCAAGTTTCCGCAAACTTGAAAAGTTGGAGAAGAAGATCATCGATCGACAATATTCAGTCGTGTATAACCAATCATGTATAAAGGAAGGACTGCTACCGAAGTACACTAATATATATATATATATATATATATATGTATATATATTCGATATTTGGACATTCGTCATTAGCCGGAAGGAGAGTACGAAGTACTGGTGATGAAAAGGAAATCAAAACTCAATAAGAAGTAATCCTCTATATATCTAAACTATATTGACAAAAAGGACACAAAGATATGAAGCAGGAGCTCACTTCTATATATCGACGGCCTCGTCAAACGGAAAATTAGAGACTGTAAGTGTGTGCATTTAATTTCTCTAGTTTTCTTTTTCTACATTGAACTCTGTTCCTTTCGTGTCGTATTTCCAACGAAATGGAATATATGCACATATATATTTACAAAAGTAGACATTTCTGCACTTGATTTTTTCCTTGGTATGTTAGAGTATGGAGGGTTGGCGGTATCATTTCATAGTCAATCTTCAGCTTAGAAATGACAGGGTGTCATCAAAAGAAAGAACCCTGTCCTTCGGCTGTATAATAAAAGTACTAGTTACAACTTCTTTAAGACATAATAGTTTGGAAACAAAAAGGAAATTTACAGAAATAAAATTAACACCTATTAAAAATCAAATCAGTTGTATTTCAGGATCAGACAATGATAAAGCAAGTATTACCTACGCATAAAATATCAATACTAACACTTCCTGTTGTCCAGTCGTATTCATTTCACAGTGTTCAAGTATCAGACACTCTTCATATGTTGGTTTCGCATGTGCCTTGTAAAATTACATCTATAATTTGTTTTATATGAACAATAAAAACAACAAAACTCAACCTGACCTTTATGAACTCGCATAACATGAGTTCTTAATCTTCCTTTAGACGATGATTGAAAACTGCAGTCATGACATTTATATAATCCATATTGATGTGTGCAATATATATGCCTTGTAATATTACCTCTATAGTTTGTTTTAAAGGAACAATAAAAACAAGAAAAATCTGCCTTTTCACCGTTATGATCTCGCAAAATATGTGATCTCAAAAGTTTCTTAGACGATGTTTGAAGGCTGCAGTTCTGACATTTATATATTCCATATCGATGTTTACTGTCTATATGATTTTGCAGTTTGTGTTTCCAGACACTCTTGTAAGGGCACAAATCACAGGAATATGTATGTTCAAATGGATTATGAGCAGTGTAAACATGCTTCTGAAACATTTCACTATTTTTACAAACCTTCTTGCATTGGCAACACTGAAACTCTAATTCATTCCTATGTTTTAAATTCAAATGACTGAAATATACATCTTTTCTGTTACTCGAATAACTACAAATAGCACAACTGAACATGACTTTAGAAGAGTGCTCCCATTTCCTGTGCTTGGTCAGTTGATATTTAAATTTAAATGTCTTGTTACATGACTTGCAAGTATGTTTATACACAAACTTAGAATGTTTAGAAACTTCATGACTCTTAAGACATCGATTCGTCTTTGCTTCATATGAACAAAGATTACACTTAAATCGTCTAACTGAATGCTTATATTTAAAATGATAAGATAGATAATGTTTGTTAGTCGTCGAATAGGCACATAAATTACATTTCAATAAATATTTACTCGTGGCATGGACATCCCTCATATGCCGAGACATAAGTCCAGCAGATAATATAGAACCGCACACATGACATGCTTCTTTAATGTGAACACGTAATCTATGCCGTTCTAATAAACTCTTCATGCCTCCACTATATTCGCACTCTTGGCAGCTATAGACTCTATCCCCTAGTGGGTGAGAACGATGCAAGTGATATTGCAAGTATTGAACACAGGAGAATACCTTATTAGGACAGAAGCCACACTGTAGTCGACGTTCACTGTGACGGGCTTCATAATGTCTTATCATATCCCATCGCCGTTGGTGACTATAATCACACTTATTACATTTTAACATATTTTTCTTTCCTGATATGATCACTTTAGCAATATTATCTATAGAATTTTCAAATTTTTTGGGGAAACACCCTACATATTTGGAAAACTTCCTCATATGATGCTGCCAGTCACTTTCTTCAGCAAACTGCTTAAGGCAACAGTAGCACTGATACACATCTTCAGTGGCATCAGCATCCCTGATGTATGTAAATGTCTTTCTATTTTCAACAATTCTTCTCAGCATTACTGAAGATCCTTCCTTATCATTACTACTATATCGACCTATATTTTCGTCACTGCAAGGCAATGTAGTTCTTAAATCCTTATCTATCAGAGATTTTTCTGTTCGTTTTTCCAAACTGTCAAACCCACCAATGTCATCTTCTGCCTTCACATAAAAGCTAACAGTATTGTAAAAGTCACTGCTCGTTATCACATCACTGACTTCTTCTTTTATATTGGAACATACAGTATCGTCCTGTTCATACTTTATAAGATCTTCTGATTTTGAGTCTATTCTACTGCTCTGGTAACAATCATAATTTGTTACCTCATTATCCTCTTCTGTCTTTATGTTGATACATAATGTGTTAGCTATGTTATCCCTCCTGACATCATCGTAGTTTCTTCTTCCTCTTCTTTTGCCATTAGCTATGTTCTGGTCCGTAACTTTTTTGAATTCATTACATTCAAGTTCTCCGTGTCCACTGAGGTTCTGCACTTTCTTTAGGATATCACTACTACTGATAGACTTTGATTTCACAATGTCAACGAGTTTGACTTGAACTTCCTTTAGTCTTCTAGCATGCATTCTCCAGTCTTCACCTGGAAATCAACACTCAACATTAAATAACTCATACTAACATCATGTGTCTTGTTATTATATATGTCCACAAGTTTGCATGACTGTAATTTCAGACAATACATAAGCATAGAATTGTCATTTATTTAACCTGCCTTAATTGAATTTAAATCTTAAATTCAATGAACAATAATAATTATTTAATGTGTTCTTAAAACTATAGTAATCATTACACAAAAAAACAATAACTCATGTATTTTGCTATGAACTATTTGTCTAAAAGATTAGAGCAGTCATCGTCAGCACATATATGACATTGTCCATTATGAGGAACACCGGTATTTCGTTTTCTGAAAGTAATAGTGTCAGATTGATCAATAATTATTTGTTGCTGTGTGTATACGCGTGTATACACATACTGTGTATATTGTGTGTAATCACAATTAGTAAACTGAATATTACGTATTATATAAACAAATAACTGAAATACAAGTTTACCTGAACGTAGAATATTATAAGGATCTTCCTCAACTTTAATTTCGCTCACCAAGTCACATTCTTCTGGAAGAAAAAATTCATTACACTTTTTTTGAAATTTACGAAAAATCAAAAGGTGAAAAATTTACAGTTGTATTTAAATTGAATATTTCTATGTGTTAGTTTATTGTAATTGAAATGCTATTATCAAAAAACGGCAGACATGTTTAATGTATGGCATGCATATTTTCAAATAACAGTTAATAAAAATAATAAAACATTAGTTTCTATGCCATTAGGGAAACTTATTTCTGAGATTAGAAATTACAAATACTATCAGTCGAAATTTAATTCAGTATCCGTATCAGAGTAGAAAAAGCAGGTATTCGCATCTTATAATTTTATATACACATTAATTTTAAATGTGTATATAAATAAAAAAATGTTATAAACATTTTTTATAAAATATAAATCTAACAATTCCAAAATTCATTTCAAAGACAAAAACACTTTACCTTCTTTAATTTTCAAATTTCCCAACATGGTTTTCAATAAACACTCAAAGGTGGAGGTTTCACACAGTGTTGCATGAGAGAATACTTCCTCTAAATTTTTACTAGTGAGAGCAAATAAAACCCAACTTTATAATATTAATAATATATTTTCATCAAATTTAAAGTAACAATATAAATATGTAATCAGTTTTCGTTTTCATTCTAATCTAACAAGATGGATTAATTTCATAATATTTAATATGTCTGTTGATATCAGGTTCGATTTTACTCAAAAATAGACGTTCGTCACCACGTTTGTGGTGAAAATCCACATTCACACAAATATTACAATATGATTGCTATCAAAAATCGTTCAACGATAGACCACAATCCAGGGTACAACGGCGGAACAGGGTACGAAAGCAGCTACGACAGTTTTTGTTTTTATTAAGTTCAAGTCAACGTCTTGAATTTGGAGATTCATATCATTAAGCAATGTATAAAGATCTATCAGGTATGCAATATCATTCTTTGAGGTTTTCGCGTAATTGTGTGACTTTGTTTTCCAAGAACTCTATAACAGATTCAAAGATTTATTAAAGACGAGTCATAGAATTTCCTTTTGATAGCCAACACACTTCTATGTGAAAAATTAATCTGTTGAAATCTTCATGATTATCAACACAAAGCCGATTAAATAATCTGTCGTTTCAAGAGTTGTTTGGGGTTTTATTGCCTGCTGTGATGACATGTTGCAATTATTGGAATAGTCGTTCACTCAATATTCCTACGCTTAGGTATTCTTACTTAGGTAAGCTTAGAATTAATTATACCTAAATGCTGTTGATGTATAACGCTATATACAATAAGCAGATCAGGAATTTTGTTTCTCAAGTATGGTATGAAGCCTTTTCGACACCCCGTCATGGCTGGAGCACCATCTGTAGCAGCTGATATAATATTCTTCAACGCAATTCCTTTTTCATCACATAACTTTTTCATTGTTTTAAATACGATTTCTCCTTTCGTGTCTGTCTCTAAATTACTAGCAAATAAAAGTTCTTGACATAGTTTTTCATTTTTAATAAGTCTCACGTAAGACAACAACAATGCTTTATTAGTTGGTAAAGTGGACTCATCGAACTGGATTGAAAATTTACTAGCCTTCAGATGATTGCACAATGACTTTTCAATGTTTTCAGCCATTTCATCAATTCGTCTTTGGACAGAACTATTGCTCAAAGGAATTTTTCGAATTATATCTGCCCCAGTTTATCTTTTATGTTTACAAGCAGAAATACCCGGCGTTGCCCGGGTCTAGAAGTTTTAAGTATAAAATATGAAATGATCGAAATGTAAATTGGGTTCAATATTATTTTATGCATTTTTGTCTTACGATTCTTCATTCATGATCTACAGTCCCTTGGACGTTTTTTAACATTTTCAGGAGAATAGTGGTACCTAGGCTATGAAAGAAGCATCCTAGAGCAAAAAATCATTAAATAACATTGAGCTCGATTTTTATTTCCAAGATTTCATATTTTATGCATTAAGGCCGTAGACGCCATATTTCTTGAGAAAAAATGCAAAAACTAAAAATTGGCAAATTTTTGAGGTTTTTGGGCCCTAGGGGGCCGGGGTTAAGCTGCCCCCCCAGATTTTAATAGCCTAAAACCACCCCAAGACCTATAGAAAGTGCCTTGCAAAAGAATTTTTGAAAAAGGTCCATTGTAGGCCGAATACATAAGGTACAAACATACATACAGAGCCACGAAGAGAATTTATATATAGATAGAGCTCGATTTTTATTTCCAACATTTCATATTTTATGCATTAAGGCCGTAGACGCCATATTTCTTGACAAAAAATGCAAAAACTCGAAATCGGCAAATTCTTGAAGTTTTTGGGCCCTAGGGGGCCTGGGTTAGTCTGCCCCCCAGAGTTTAATACCCTAAAACCTCCCCAAGACCTATAGAAAGTGCCTTGCAAAAGAATTTTTGAAAAAGGTCCATTGTAGGCCGAATGCATAAGGTACAAACATACATACATACAGAGCCACGAAGAGAATTTATATATAGATGCAAGTATAATTGTTTGAAAATTATGATATGAAACTTATGAAAATTTGTTTGATAATGTTGAACTTGTGACAAAAAATTAATTTTTGCAATTTATAATTGAAAAACTTTATTGTGAACTCATTACAAAGAATTAGGAATCTAGGTCTAATTTAAAATGTTTGAAAATTATACTATGAAGTTTGTGACAAAAATCGTTTGAATATTAAAATGTGAAATTTGTGATGAAAAATGTTTAAAAATTATAATGTGAATGTTTAAAAATTATAATGTGAAATTTGTAACAAAAAATTAGAGATCATTCAAGAATTTCTGGTACCTGATTGTTTCCAATTGAACTAAGCGTGTGGAAATATTATCATAAAGATTAACCTACCTGCGGCCGCTATTATCAATTAAATTCAAAATGTAAACAAACAGGTTATACAGGAAACCTTATCTATTATAATATTTTGGGGATATTACCTGAACCACAACTCTGATTTTCGATTTTTATTTCCAACATTTCATATTTTATACATTAAGGCCGTACACGCCATATTTCTTGACAAAAAATGCAAAAACTCGAAATCGGCAAATTCTTGAGGTTTTTGGGCCCTAGGGGGCCTGGGTTAGGCTGCCCCCCAGAGTTTAATAGCCTAAAACCTCCCCAAGACCTATAGAAAGTGCCTTGCAAAAGAATTTTTGAAAAAGGTCCATTGTAGGCCGAATGCATAAGGTACAAACATACATACATACATACATACAGAGCCACGAAGAGAATTTATATATAGATAATGGAGCACAGTAGTTATACTTCTTTTATCGCAAGCAAAATTAACATTTCTCCGATAGTATGTGCTTTACCTGTTTGAGCAATTAACTGAGAGATATTGTATGAATCACGACGTCTGTCATCCTCTTGCTTTGCAGCCTTCGAAAAAACTTTGGATACACTTGGCTGAGCATTATGCTTCTTTCCAGATCTTGAAAATAGGCTACATTTTTGTCCTTATCCGGATGCATTTTAGTCAAATGACGATGTCTTCATCGCTTTCTTTGAAAATGTTTTTGAACAAAGAAGGCCGAAAGGCAAAGATGGTTTTGTCGAATTTCTCAGGATCCATATTTAGTATGTTCTACACTGTATTGCCGTTTCTTCTTTTTTGCTTCCGACATGGCTTTGTTTTAATAAATATGTAAATAAAGTGTGAACTTAAATACTTGTTTAAAGATTGCGCTCGAAACCACAGATAAAAATATAAGTAAACTTAGGAGCTTTTATATAGGATTTAAATACAGCAAGTAACGACAGGAATAAGACAAACTCTTATCTCTTTAAGACACTAAGATAAGACACTGTTTATCTCTTTCGACGCTCAATTGTACTGAGCAAGAATCGATGAACCTGACGATTTCTACCAATAGCATACTTAAGGTTAGCATTTAGTCGGCAAAGTAAGCATATTGTTCAGCATATACTAGTATCTATTGATGAAAATTAAAACTTTACATTTTTGTAAAAGTTTTGTATTTCACTAAGATAGGATAATTTTTGATAGTGCTGTACATGTTTTTGTGCTAAAAACTTAATTTGCGTCTAGAGGCCAAACAATAACAACACGTTTTTTATTGTTATCAATAGTCAATTATCAATTATCAATAGATTGAGATTGGTTTTTATGCATTTTTCGAAAGCCTAGATTTAGAGTAAATGTATTTCGCTTTCATTGTGGATTGAACATAGGACTAATACATACAAATATATATCATTGTTACTTTTTACATAAATGTGTGAATAATTTTAGTAAATGTAGATATGTATTTGTACGTGCTATTATTATTTCTTCATATATGTACGTACATTGCTACAGAGCGTGTATTTACAAATCTGCTAAGTAAAAATGAATACATCTCATCATTGCTATTTCAAAATTACTATTATTTTACTAATTTATTAGAACAAAACTATTTTTGTTCAATAATTTCTCATTTATATATTATGAGATTGTCATTATAAGATAATTAAAATTTTATATTTCGTCTAGTTAATAATACTACTAACAATAATAAGTTATTTAACTACGGAAAATAAATTGATATAATTTCGTATTATAGATATATATGGGTAATTTTTCATAGAATTATAGATTATAATTTAGAAATGGTTCAAATAAAAACCGCCGCCAAGCCAGCGTTTTTATTACTTGTAATCTTTAATATTCATAATATATAGAAATAGTAAACGATGTTTACAATAAGTGAACTGGTTCGGCTTACTATACTATTTGACACTGGACAGTAATAAGATAATTGTAAAAACAATTTTCTAACACAACTTTTTGAACAATAATTATATACATATTTCCATTTTTATACAGAAATGATGACTCTTACGTAATTTCTTTTAAAATGCTAGTAAAATAATAGAATATGCACTTATGTTAAGAACAAGAAATAAAGTACAGAAAACTTCAATTTATGTTAGTTTACGTATGTATAATATTTTAAAACTCTGCATGTTAGTTTTTTTCTTAATGTTAAAAATAACTCCTGGTGCAATGTAATTAAACTAATTTTTTAACTATCATCGATCATGTTGCATTATCCGCAGAAACTTTTACAAGTTGATTGCTTACGGTGTGCGGCTATCCTACGAGATCTATGTTAAGTATTTTAAGTTTTTATAACATCATACAGGGTAGAAATATAAACTAATTATGCGTTATTGTGAAGTAGGTGGGTTTAACTTTAGTGAAATTTAGAATACTGTATAAAGTAAATAAAATTACATCAACGTCTTCCATTTTTTCTGGGCCCCTGACCGCCATCCTCTTTGTTTTGAAACGTCCACATTGAGAAGGATTGCTCGCAGCCTACACTAAGTTCTGTTTTTTTTTACTACTAATTATTATAAACATTCTGTTCTTACTTTTGTATGTTTTTGGAGTGCGTATATTATCTATTTTTATTAATACTAGTCCATATGTAAGTGAAATAAATTTAACTTCACGTGGTCATATCTGACTTATTTCTACTTGTAATAACAGCTGGTAAATAAATTGGATTCTTTACCTTTTTTTATGTCTGATTCTTAATTCGATTTTCGGACTTCAATATGTAATGAATATACAAGGAAAGCGAACGACATGTATGGCTTATTGAGAAAGGTAGTAACATCCTTTTATTCAGATATAGATGTATTTAAATTATAACAAAGCCATTATAGAAATAGACGTTCTCATGACTCAATTCTATATTTTGTGATCATTGTGGTCAGGTGCTGATTGTATCAAGACACTACCATTCAGTGTGATATTTCGTCTCCTGAAGAGGACGGACGAATGTCGATAGATGCAAGATAAGACTATATTTGTGTTGCTTTTGTTATACGTCATACTCAATTCATATATATATATACATACAAATTAAAGTTTATATAACCCAGTTAGTTTTTATGTTCAAACTAAACCCTCACTACCAACATTTTGTTTTTTATTAAAACCCTTTTTTATAGGCAGTAGTATAAACATTAAAACAGAAAAACTAACTATTACATTACAATTTAATATACTTATTTATTCTGTTACAGTGTTTTATTCTTTCCTAAGTAAAAGGTTTTAAAGGAAAAACTGACAATGACGGTTTAATTACAATCTCAAGCAATTTCCGATTTCTGATAAACCTCAATTTTGTTTCTATTTCCCGGTCGATAAATTTAACTATATTTATAAATATCTATTCGATATTTCGACATTCGTCATATTCAAGAAGAAGAATGCGAAATACTGGCGATGAGAAAGAAACCAAAACTTAATAAGAGGTAATCCTCTACATATCTAAACTATATTGACAAAAAGGTATCATTTCATTGTCAATGTTGAGCTGAGAAATGACAGAGTGTCAGCAAAAAGAAGAACCCTGTCCTTCGGCTGTATAATAAAAGTACTAGTTACAACTTTTTAAGACATAATAGTTTAGAGACAACAAGGAAATTTACAGAAATAAAATTAACACAAATTAATAATCAAATAAGTTTTATTTCATGATTAGACAATGATAATGCAAGTATTACCTACGGATAACATTTCAATACAAACACTTCCTGTTGTGTAGTCGTATTCATTTCACAATGTTCAAGTATCAGACATTCTTCATATGTTGGTTCTGCATATGCCTTGTAAAACTACTTTTATAATTTGTTTTAAATGAACAATAAAAACAACCAAACACAACTTTTTAACCTTTATGATTTCGCATAACATGACCTCTTAATGTTCTCCTAAAGGATGTTTGAAAACTGCAGTCACGACATTTATATAGTCCATATTGATGTGTACAGTCTATATGCGTTGTAAAATTGCCTCTATGATTTGTTTTATATGAACAATAAAAACAAGAAAAATATGCCTTTTGACATTTATGATATCGCATAACATGAGTTCTTAATGTTCCCCTAGACGATGTTTGAAAACTGCAGTCACGACATTTATATATTCCATATCGATGTTTATCGTCTATATGAATTTGCAGATGTTGTTTCCGGACACTCTTGTAAGGGCACAAAGCACAGTAATAAGTTATTTCAAATGGATTATGAGCAGTGTAAACATGTTGCTGAAACATTTCACTATTTTTACAAACATTTTTGCATAGGCAACACTGAAACTCCGGTTGATTCCTATGTTCTAAATTCAAATGGTTGAAATATACATCTTTTCTGTTACTCGAGTAACTACAAATAGAACAATTGAAAATGACTTCAGAAGAGTGCTCCCATTTTCTGTGCTTGTTCAAACGATATCTAGATTTAAATGCCTTGTTACATGACCTGCAGGTATATTTATACACTAACTTAGAATGTTTAGAAAGTTCATGCCTCAAAAGATATTGATTAGTCTTTGCTTCATAAGAACAATGCTTACACTTAAAACTTATTCCAGAATGCAGATTTTTAAAATGATGAGATAAGTATTCCTTGTTAGTCGTCGAATAGCTACATAAACTACATTTCAATAAATCCTTACTCGTGTTATGGACAATCCTCATATGCCGTAACATGTATCCAGCAGATATTATAGAACCGCACACATGACATGCTTCTTTAATGTGTACACGTAATCTATGCTGCACTATTAAACTCCTGATGCTTGCTCTATATCCGCACTCTTGGCAGGTAAAGGCTCTTTCCCCTAGAGGATGACAACGACGCAAGTGACTTTGCAAGTATTGAACACTGGAGAATACCTTATTAGGACAAAAGCCACACTGTAGTCGACGTTCACTGTGACGGGCTTCATAATGTCTTAACATCTTCGATCGCCGTTGGTTACAATAATCACACTTATTACATTTTAACATACTTTCCTTACCTGATATAATCACTTTAGCAATATTATCTATAGAATTTTCAGATTTTTTAGGAAAACACCCTAAACATTTGGAAAACTTCCTCATATGATGCTGCCATTCACTTTCTGCAGTGAAGTCCTGATGGCAACAGTAGCACTGATAAACATCTTCAGTGGTTTCAGCATCCCTGATGTATGTAAATGTCTTTCTAGTTTCCACAATTCTTCTCAGCATTAGTGAAGAACCTTCCTTATCATTACTAGTATATCGACCTCTATTTTCGTCACTGCAAGGCAATGTGGTTCTTAAATCATTCTCCATCAGAGCATTTTCTGTTCGTTCTTCTAATCTGTCAAACCTACCACGGTTTTCTTCTGCCTTCACATAAAGGCTGACAGTATTGTAACAGTCACTACTCGTTATCACATCACTGACTTCTTCTTCTATATTGCTATAATTAGTATCGTCCTTTTCATATTTCATAACGTCTTCTGATTTTGTGTCTATACTGATCCTCTGGCAAGTATCACAATTGGTTACCTCATTATCTTCTTCTGCCTTTATGTTGATGCATAATGAATGAGCTATGTTATTCCTATATTTTGTTATCAGAACATTTTCTGTTGGTTCCTCTAAAGTATTAAACCCACCACTGTTATCTTCTGCCTTCACACAAGAGATAACTGTATTGTAAGAGTCACTGCTCGTTATTACATCACTGACTTCTTCTTTTATATTGGAACATACAGTATCGTCCTGTTCATATTTCATAACATCTTTTGATTTTGAGTCTATTCTACTCCTCTGGTAACTATCATATTTTGTTACCTCATTATCCTCTTCTGTCTTTATGTTGATGCATATTGTATTAGCTACGTTATCCCTGATGACATCATCGTAGTTTCTTCTTGCTCTTTTTTTGCCGTTAGCTATGTTCTGATCCGTAACTTTTTTGAATTCATTACATTCAAGTTCTCCGTGTCCATTGAGGTTCTGCACTTTCTTTAGGATATCACTACTACTGATAGACTTTGATTTCACAATGTCAACGAGTTTGACTTGAACTTCCTTTAGTCTTCTAGCATGCATTCTCCAGTCTTCACCTGGAAATCAACACTCAACATTAAACAACTCATACTAACATCATGTGTCTTGTTATTATATATGTCCATAAGTTTCCATGACTGTAATTTCAAACAATAAATAAGAATAGAATTGTATGTTATTTAACCTGCCTTAATTGAATTTAAGTCTTTAATTCAATGATCAACAATAATTATTAATGTGATCTTAAAACTATAGTGAAAGGTACACAAAAAAACAAGAACACATGTATTTTGCTATGAACTATTTGTCTAAAAGATTAGAGTAGTCATCGTCAGCACATATATGACATTGTCCATTATGAGGAACACCGGTATTTCGTCCTCTCAAAATAATACTGTCAGATTGATCAGTAATTATTTATTGATCTGTGTATACGTGTATATACACACAGTGTGTATACTGTGGGTAATCTTAATTAGTAAACAAAATATTACGTATTATTAAACAAATAACTGAAATACAAGTTTACCTGAACGTAGAATATTATAAGGATCTTCCTCAACTTTAATTTCGCTCACCAAGTCACATTCTTCTGGAAGAAAAAATTCATTAAACTTTTTTTCAAAATTTGCGAAAAATCAAAAGGCGAAAATTTACTGTAATATTTAAATTGAATATTTCTATGTGTTAGTTTATTGTAATTGAATAGCTATCATCAAAAAACGGCAGACATGTTTAATGTATGGTATATAAATTTCCAAACACCAGTTAATAAAAATAATAAAATATTTTTTATTATGCCATTATGGAAACTTATTCCTCAGATGAGATATTACAAATACTATCAGTCGAAATTTAATTCAGTATCCGTATCAGAATAGGAAAAGCAGGTATTCGCATCTAATAATTTTATATACACATTACTATAAATATGTGTATATAAATAAAAAAAATGTTATAAACATTATTGAGAATTTTCAAGCAGGATTGAACACAGGAATTGAGGAACAGAGAGAGTTTACGAGCCCCAGAGTTGACAAATCAACAATGACCAAAATGTTTATAAAACTAACTTGTTTTAATAATTTCAAAATGTAAACTAAATAGACATAAAGATCCCATCTCTGTGAAACGCTGGGCTCTTAAAGTACACTCTAGCCTTGAACACATAATGTGACTTAAATTATGAATGTAACAATTCTAAAATTCATTCAAAGACAAAAACACTTTACCTTCTTTAATTTTCAAATTTTCCATCATGGTTTTCAATAAACAACATAGGAGGAGGTTTCACACAGTGTTGCATGACAGAATTCTTTCTCTAAGCCAGGGTTCCGCAAACTTTTTTCGATAACGACCCCATTTTTAACCTGAAGAAATTATGCAACCCCAATAGCATTTTTTGGAAAAAGTTAAAAATCAAATATATATTTTAGCTATAGGTTTAAGTAATTTAATATATCATTAAAAGAGAACTAACGATAATATTAATTAACAAATATATATAAAAAAAATAAAAAAACAATATACTTTAAAATTGAAATTTTAAAAAAGAATACAAGAATTAATATAATTTCACCGTCATATTTCATAAATAAAAATTAAAAAAACTAACAACTTAAAATTGAAAAATTAAAAAAAATCTAAATTAACATTATTTCACAGTAATATTTAATAAATAAAAATTAAAAAAAAATCTAAAAGACAACAAGACTTAATATCAGTTCACAGTCATTATTAAAATAAATAATAATTAAAAGCAACAATATTAATTTAAAATTTGTTGCAAAATATAATTAATGTGAAGGGTGAACTTGCAACTCTTTCATTATTTGCTCCATATTTGGTAAAACTTCTGATAAGGCTAATCTGATATCATCTTCAGGATTGAGACTTGATCGTTGTTTATTTGTAATAGCTGCTAGCTTTGAAAAGCCAGTTTCACACAAATAGATAGAGGAAAATGGGAGCAATGTAATTATTGCTTTTTACGATAACTCGGGGTATTCGCTTTGAAGAGAAATCCAAAACCTGGCACAGCTGAAGTATTAAAACGTGTATGTAGTGTTTCATCACTTGATATGTCGATAAGTTGTTCTTTTTCCAGAGTATTCATTTCTGAACATGAATAACTTAGAAACGAAAAGGGATCTCGAATCCACCCCATCTCTGTTTTCTTTAAAATTTCAAATCTTTTAGAAAAATTAAAAATTAGCCTTGTGAGATGAGTAATAATCACAATCTTTATTTCTTCATAACTTGTATTACTACTAGTGACAAGCTCTGATAAACATATCATATGAAAACACTTCAATATTGTTTTTCTCAATTTCATCACTCCAAAAACTAAGTTTTTTTTTTAAAAGCCTCTATTTTATCACTTAGAACTAATATATTTATTCCTCGCCCTTGTAAGCTCAAATTCAAATCATTAAGTTTTTCAAATATGTCAACAAGATAACTTAGTCTTTGAAGCCATTTTTCGTCTACAAATAATTGAGAAAGATGATGGTTTTTATCGGATAAGAATAATAAAACCTCATCTTTGAGATCAAATAAACGTCTTAAAATTCTTCCACGAGAAAGTCATCTTACTTCAGTATGAAGAAGAAGAGTGTTTCATAACTAGAACCCATCTCGCTGCAAAGTACGGTAAAGAGTCTACTATTTAGGCTTCTACTTTTTATAAAGTTAACTGCATCATTTAACACTGAATATAAATCTTCCTGCATTTCTTTTGCTACTAATGATTCTCTGTGTATCATACAATGATTGAAAGCTATATTTGGGGCAACTTTTTTAATTTAATTATACCTGTTTTAAAAATTATCTCCTGTTAATGCAGCTGCACCATCAGTACAAATAGAAACACATTTGGACCATGACAATTTATTTTGCTTAAAAAAGTTATCAATAATTTCAAAAATTTTCTCACCAGTTGTTTTTTCCATCAGAGCTTTGCAAAATAGGAATTCGTCACAAATATCTCCTGAGTAGCAATATCGTACATATACAATCATTTGAGTATATATATTTGTATATATACAAATTATATATATCTGTAGATTCATCTAATTGTATTGCTAAAAACTTTACTATCATGCAAACGGCTCAGTAAAGTTGATTTTATATTTTTCGCGATACTAGTAACAAGTCTTGAAACAGTGTCTCCTGATAGGGGAATACTTTTTATGTCATTAGTATATTTTTCTCCGTGCATAATTGACACCATTTTTATTGCAGCAGAAAGGACAAGATATTCTCCAATGGTGTGTGGCTTCATATTTTTTCCTATTAGGTATGATACTTCCAACGATGCCTTTAAAGCTTTTTATAGAACTGTTGTATGTTTTATCATATAATTTTTTGGTTTTGCGTATAAGTAACATGTCTTTCAAAATAAGATTTATCCTTATTAATTAATTCCGGGTGACTCGATTCTGAATGTCTCTTCAATTTAGACGGCTTCATACTTTCGCTTGCTAGTTTTTCCGAACATACGAGGTGTATAAATAAAGTAGTGAGACTGATTTTTTTTAAATTTTCTATTCAAATATAATTACAATGTGATATTGTCACCTTCAAAATAGTTCCCTTCGGAAGCCACACAGCGCTGGAGACGGTCCTTCCAATCATTGTAGCATTGCTGGAACTCGGATTCTGGAATGGCCTTCAGCTGGTCGGTTACAGCAGTTTGTATGTTTTGTAGTGTCCCGAAATGAGTTCCCTTGAGGTGATTTTTCAATCTCGGGAAGAGGAAAAAGTCACAAGGACTCAAGTCTGGTGAATAAGGAGGCTGAGGAGCAACAGGAATGTTTTTACTGGCCAAAAACTCCTTCCCTTTCTGAGATCGTTTTGGTCTTGGGAAAGGTTTTTCGGAACCATTTTCGCACAAATTTTTCTCATCTCCAATTCATTGGTCAAAATGTGATGAACGGAGGTGTGATTCAAATTCAACTGTTCCCCGATCATTCTGACTGTTAAGCGTCGATCTGAACGCACAAGGTTCCGTACTCTGTTGACATTTTCATCGGTGTTTGCACTTGAAGGCCTTCCGCTTCGTGGTTCATCTTCAATCGACTCTCTTCCTTCTGAAAATTCCTTAAACCACCGAAAAACCTGTGCCCTTGATAAAACACGTTCTCCATAGGCCTCCTGAAGTTTTTCAAAAGTTTCGGTTGCATTATGTCCAAGTCTGAAGCAAAATTTGATTGCACACCGCTGCTCAACTTTGAGGTCACTCATTTTTAAAACGCTCAAGAAAAAACCATTTCACGAAAACCAACGCTACGGACAAACAAATGACTGTGGCGAGTTCAGATTCATACTGGAGGCGCATCACACGTGCACCTGACGCTACTCAAGGCCACGCGTCTCCAGCGTTGCCAGATCGAAAGCGACGTTGCCAGTCTCACTACTTTATTTACACACCTCGTATTACAATGGACGATGTTCATAATTTATAAGAACGTAAGTCAATCCATATTTGATATAATCCTGTTGATATTTTCTAAATCCTTTCATTGCTTTCACATTAGAAGATGTTAACACTTCTGTAGACATTTCTGGCTGAATTTCATTCGAAGGCACAGTATTTAAACTCTTTGACGATATTTTTCGAACTTTACTGGGTATTGCAATATCAGAATCTACATTGCAATCATTTTCGTTAGTTTTTGAACAACTTGTTTTCACAACCCATTTATCCATAGTAAGGGGGTTTTTTTTTTTACCAAAATAAGGAAAATAATGCAAAATAAATTCAAGTACGAACTATTAATTTACTAATAAAAACAATCAAATTACTAATACGATTAAACAACACTTAAACCACAAATAATTAGCACTTCATTCAAAGAGAATATAATAATAACTAACTAATAAGGGAAAGAAGTTAGTACAAGGTTTTAACTGAAGCCAAACCAGCTGTTTTTTCTTCAAAACTAGGGGAAATTATATTTTGTTGTGACTTTGTTTTACATAAGTTTGATACAATACGTACATATATAGAAAATTTAAAGTTTTGATTTTCGAAAATAAAATATAATATGTATGTACTCCTATTATAGTTGCATGTATGTATCTGTTTTTGTTTTTATTTTATATTGATTTCTAAATAGTTTAACAAATAAAATATGAACGAAAAACGACAATTCAGTATTAAATTTGTATCGTATTTTACTGTTTTCTGAGGCAATAAACCATGTTTATTTTCTATCTATAGGCATGGATGAAATACATGTGAGGTTTTGCAAAAAGTTAAGAGGTTCAATGACTACTTTAATTTGTTTAATGTTAATTATGATATGAATAAACTTATTTTATTTGCGACCCCAATAAAAAAATTTGCGACCCCATTTGGGGTCGCGACCCACACTTTGCAGAACACTGCTCTAAGCCACTGATTATCAAACTTATTTCTTTTACCGCCCCCATTGAAAATCGATTATCTTTTAGCACACCCCATTTTGATACACCTCTAAAACTTAAAAACCACATTTTTTAATTACTTTAATTAATTTAGATATATTAGTCAGTCTTGTTAAAATTTCCATTCTAATCTACAAATTTTTACCAAGGAGAGCAAATAAAACCCACAAGTCACATACTTCTGGAAGAAAAAATTCATTACACTATTAAATTGAATATTTCTATTTTTTGTATTGTATTTTTTCTATTTCTAAATTGAATAACTATTTTTGTTGAACATCTTTCTCATTTATATAATATATGATTCACATTATAAGATAATTAAAATTTTATATTTTGACTAGTAAATAATACTATTAACAATAATAACTTATTTAACTAGGAAAAATAAATTGATATCATTTCGTATTATAGATAAATATGGGTAATTTTTCATAGAAATTTAGATTATAATTTAGAACTGGTTCAACTGGTTTATTGTTATCAATAGTCAATTATCAATTATCAATAGATTGAGATTGGTTTTTATGCATTTTTCGAAAGCCTAGATTTAGAGTAAATGTATTTCGCTTTCATTGTGGATTGAACATAGGACTAATACATACAAATATATATCATTGTTACTTTTTACATAAATGTGTGAATAATTTTAGTAAATGTAGATATGTATTTGTACGTGCTATTATTATTTCTTCATATATGTACGTACATTGCTACAGAGCGTGTATTTACAAATCTGCTAAGTAAAAATGAATACATCTCATCATTGCTATTTCAAAATTACTATTATTTTACTAATTTATTAGAACAAAACTATTTTTGTTCAATAATTTCTCATTTATATATTATGAGATTGTCATTATAAGATAATTAAAATTTTATATTTCGTCTAGTTAATAATACTACTAACAATAATAAGTTATTTAACTACGGAAAATAAATTGATATAATTTCGTATTATAGATATATATGGGTAATTTTTCATAGAATTATAGATTATAATTTAGAAATGGTTCAAATAAAAACCGCCGCCAAGCCAGCGTTTTTATTACTTGTAATCTTTAATATTCATAATATATAGAAATAGTAAACGATGTTTACAATAAGTGAACTGGTTCGGCTTACTATACTATTTGACACTGGATTGTCATGAGGTAATTGTAAAAACAGTTTTCTAACACATCTTTTTGAACAATAATTATATACATATTTCCATTTTATACAAAAATGATGACTCTTACATCAGTAATTTCTTATAAAATGCTAGTAATATATCCTTATATTTATAGCCGATATATATATATATCCTTATATATGTTAAAAACAAGAAAGAAAGCAAAGAAAACATCCATTTATGTTAGTTTACGTAGGTATAATATTTTAAAAGTCTGCATGGTAGTTTTTTTCCTAATGTTAAAAATAATTTCTGGTGCAATGTAATTGCTCTAATTTTTTAACTATCATCGATCATGTTGCATTATCCGCAGAAACTGTTACAAGTTGATTGCGTATGGTGTGCGGGATATCCTATGAGATCTCTGTTAAGTATTTTAAGTTTTTATAACATCATACAGGGTAGAAATATAAACTAATTATGCGTTATTGTGAAGTAGGTGGGTTTTAACTTAAGTGAAATTTAGAATACTATATAAAGTAAATAAAATTACATCAACGCCCCCCATTTCTTTGGGCCCCTGAACGCCCCCCTCTAGGTTTCAAACGTCCACATTGAGAAGGACTGCTCTCAGCCTACAATAAGTTCTTTTTTTTTTTACTACTAATTAATTATAAACATTCTGTTCTTACTTTTGTATGTTTTTGGAATGCGTATTTGATCAATTTTTATTAATACTAGTCCAAATGTAAGTAAAATAAATTTAACATCACGTGGTCATATCTGACTTATTTCTACTTGTAATAACAGCTGGTAAATAAATTGGATTCTTTACCTTTTTTTATATCTGATTCTTAATTCGATTTTCGGACTTCAATATGTAATGAATATACAAGGAAAGCAAACGACATGTATGGCTTATTGAGAAAGGTAGTAAGACCCTTTTATTCAGATATAGATGTATTTAAATTATAACAAAGCCAGTATAGAAATAGACGTTCTCATGACTCAATTCTATATTTTGTCATCATTGTGGTCAGGTGACAGGCTGTATCAAAACACTACCTTTCAGTGGGATATTTCTTCTCCTGAAGAGGACGGACGAATGTCGATAGATGCAAGATAAGACTATATTTGTGTAGCTTTTGTTATACATTATATTCAGCTCATGTATATAAATATATATTTATATAAATATATATGTAAAATTAAAGTTTATATAGACGCAAATAGTTATTCAGGATCAAATTAACTATTACAATACAATTTAATATACTTATTTATTCTGTTACAGTGTTTTATTCTTCTGCCTATGTAAAAGGTTTTTAAGGAAAAACTGACAATGAGAGTTTAATTTCAATCTCTAGAAATCTCTGATCTCTGATATACTTCAATTTTGTTTCTATTTCCCGGTCGAAACATTTAACTATATAGTTAAATATCTATTCGATATTTCGATATCCGTCATTATCAGGAAGAAGATTACGAATTACGGGCGATGAGAGGGAAACTCAACTCAATAAGAAGTAATCCTCTATATATCTAAACTATATTGACAAAAAGGACACACAGATTTGAAGCAAGAACGCACTGCTATTTATTGACAGCCAGGTCAAACCGAAAATTTGAGACTGTAAGTGTGTTCTCTTAATTTCTCTAGGTTCTTTTTTCTAAATTGAACTCTGTTAGTTCATTTCGTGTCGTATTTTGAACGAAAAAGTATATATGCACACATATATTTACAAAAGTAGACCTTTCACCCCTTGATTTTTATCCTTGGTATGTTGACGTATGGAGGGTTAGCGGTATCATTTCATAGTCAATGTTCAGCTGAGAAATGACAGGGTGTCATCAAAAGAAAGAACCCTGTCCTTCCGCTCTATAATAAAAGTACTAGTTACAACTTCTTTAAGACATAATAGTTTGGAGACAAAAAGGAAATTTAATAAATAAAATTAACACTAATTAATAATCAAATAAGTTATATTTCAGGATTAGACAATGATAATGCAAGTATTTCCTAAGGATAACATTTCAATACAAACACTTCCTGTTGTCCAGTCGTATTTATTTCACAGTTTTCAAGTATCAGACACACTTCATATGTTTGTTCTGCATATGCCTTGTAAAACTACTTCTATAATTAGTTTTAAATGAACAATAAAGACAACAAAACTCAACCTTTTGACCTTTATGAATTCGCATAACATGAGATCTCAATGTTTCCCTAGACGATGTTCGAAAACTGCAGTCACGACATTTATATAGTCCATATTTATGTTTGCAGTCGATATGCCTTGTAAACTTACCTCTATGATTTGTTTTATATGAACAATAAAAACAAGAAAATTCACATTTATATATTTTATACAGATGTCTAAGCTCTATATGTTTTTTCAGACAATGCTTCCAAACACTATTGAATGGGCACAAAGCACAGTAGTAAGTAATTTCAAATGGATTATGAGCAGTGTAAACATGTTGCTGAAACATTTCACTATTTTTACAAACCTTATTGCATCGGCGACACTGAAACTCCGGTTGATTCCTATGTTTTAAATTCAAATGGCTGAAATATACATCTTTTCTGTTACTCGAATAACCACAAATAGAACAGCTGAAAATGACTTTGGAAGAGTGCTCCCATTTCCTGTGCTTGGTCAGTTGATGTTGTAATTTAAATGCCTTGTTACATGACTTGCAAGTATATTTATACCCTAATTTAGAATGTTTAGAAACTTCATGCCTCAAAAGATATCGATTCGTCTTTGCTTCATACGAACAATGTTTACACTTAAAACATTTTCCAGAATGCAGATTTTTAAAATGACAAGATAAGTATTCCTTGTTAGTCGACGAATAGCTACATAAACTACATTTCAATAAATCTTTACTCGTGTTATGGACAATCATCATATGCCGAGACATATTTCCAGCAGATATTATAGAACCGCACACATGGCATGGTTCTTTAATGTGAACATGTAATCTATGCTTTTCTAATAAACTCTTATAGCCTGCAATATATTCGCACTCTTGGCAGCTAAAGACTCTACCCCCTAGAGGGTGAGAACGACGCATGTGTCTCTTTAAGTATTCGACACTCGGGAATACTTTACTAGGACAGAAGCCACACTTTAGTCGACGTTGACTGTGACGGGCTTCATAATGTTTTATCATCTCCGCTGGCTGATGATGACTACAACACTTATTACATCTAAACATACTTTCCTTACCAGAAATAATCACTTTAGCAATATTATCTATTGAATATTCAGATTTTTTGGGGAAACACCCTACATATTTGGAAAAGTTCCTCATATGACGCTGCCAGTCACTTTCTTCAGTGAACTTCTGATGACAACAGTAGCACTGATACACATCTTCAGTGGCATCAGCATCCCTGATGTATGTAAATGTCTTTCTAGTTTCCACAATTCTTCTGAGTATTACTGAAGATCGTTCCTTATCATTACTACTAAATCGACCTATATTTCCGTCACTAGAAGGGAATGTAGTTCTTAAATCTTTGTCTATCAGAGCGTTTTCTGTTCGGTTTTCCAAAGTGTCAAAACCACCACTATTATCTTCTGCCTTCACATAAAACCTGACAGTATTGTAACAGTCACTAGTCGTTATTACATCCCTGACTTCTTCTTTTATATTGCAACATTTAGTATCGTCCTTTTCATATTTTATAACGTCTTCTGATGTTGTGCCTCTTCTATCAGAATTGGTTACCTCATTATCTTCTGACTTTATGTCGATGCATAATGAATTAGCTATGTTATCCCTGCATTTTGTTATCAGAACATTTTCTGTTTGCTCTTCCATTGTCCTACACTCACCACTGTTATCTTCTTTCTTCACACAAGAGCTAACTGTATTGTAAGAGTCACTACTCGTTATGACATCACTGACTTCTTCTTTTATATTGGAACATACAGTATCATCCTGTTCATACTTTATAATATCTTTTGATATTGAGTCTATTCTACTCCTCTGGTAACTATCATAATTTCTTACCTCATTATCCGCTTCTGTCTTTATGTTGATGCATAATGTATTAGCTACGTTATCCCTGCTGACATCATCGCAGTTTCTTCTTGCTCTTCTCCGTTCTCCGTGTCCATTGAGGTTCTGCACTTTCTTTAGGATATCACTACTACTGATAGACTTTGATTTGAGAATGTCAACGGGTTTGACAAGAACTTCCTTTAGTCTTCTAGCATGCATTCTCCAGTCCTCACCTGGAAATCAACACTCAACATTAAACCACTCATACTAACATCATGTGTCTTGTTATTATATATATCCACAAGTCTGCATGACTGTAATTACAGACAATAAATAAGAATAGAATTGTATGTTGTTTAACCCTGCCTTAATTGAATTTAAGTCTTAAATTCAATGATGAATAATAATTATTTAATATGATCTTAAAACTATAGTAAACGTTACACAAAAAAACAATAACTCATATATTTTCCTATGAACTATTTGTCTAAAATATTAGAGCAGTCATGTTCAGCACATATATGACATTGTCCATTATGAGGAACACCAGTATTTCGTCCTCTGAAAATAATAGTGTCAGATTCATCAATAATTATTTGTTGCTCTGTGTATACGTGTATATACACTCACTGTGTATATTGTGTGTAATCACAATTAGTAAACTGAATATTACGTATGATTTAAACATATAACTGAAATAGAAGTTTACCTGAACGTAGAATATTATAAGGATCTTCCTCAACTTTAATTTCGCTCACCAAGTCACATTCTTCTGGAAGAAAAAATTCATTACACTTTTTTTGAAATTTACGAAAAATCAAAAGGTGAAAAATTTACAGTTGTATTTAAATTGAATATTTTTATGTGTTAGATTATTGTAATTGAAATGCTATTATCAAAAAACGGAAGACATGTTTAATGTATGGTATACAAATTTCCAAACACCAGTTAATAAAAAAAATAAAACATTTTTTATTATGCCATTAGGGAAACTTATTTCTGAGATGAGAAATTACAAATACTATCAGTGGAAATTTAATTCACTATCCCTATCAGAGTAGAAAAAGCAGGTATTCGCATCTAATAATTTTATATACACATTAATTTATATATGTGTATATAAATATAAACATTCTTGAGCATTTTCAAGCAGGATTGAACACATAATGTGATTTAAATTATGAATCTAACAATTCTAAAATTCATTTCAAAGACAAAAACACTTTACCTTCTTTAACCTTCGAAGTTCCAAACATGATTTTGAATAAACAAAACAGGAGAAGGTTTCACACAGTGTTGCATGACAGAATTCTTCCTCCAAGCCACTGAATATCAAACTTATTTCTTTTACCGACTCTTTTGAAAATCAATTATCTTTCAGCACACCCCCATTTTTATATACTTCTAAAAATTAAAAACCACAATTTCATTACCTCATTAATTTAGTTATATTAGTCAGTTCTGTTTAAATTATCGTTCTACATTAGAAAAATTTACCTGTGAGACCAAGTAAATACAACTTTATAATATTAAATATATATATTCATGAAATTAAAAGTAACAATATAAATATGTAATCAGTTTTCGTTTGCATACTAATCTAACGAGATGGATGAATTTTATGATATTTAATAAGTTTGTTGATATCAGGTTCGATTTTACTCAAAAACAGTCGTACGTCGCCACGTTTGGTAACTTGTAAATGATTTCTCTTTTTAGTAAGCAGCGTTGTCACAGCGCTAAATCCACATTCACACAAATATGACAATATGAATGCTATCAAAAATCGTTCAACGATAGACCAAAATCCAGGGTACAACTGTGTAACAGGGTAGGAAAGCAGCGACGACATTTTTTGTTTTTATTAAGTCTTGAAGTTGGAGATTCATATCATTAAGCAATGTATAAAGGTCTATCAGGTATGCAATATCCTTCTTTGAAGTTTTCGCGTAATTCTGAGACTTCGTATGAAATCTTATGAAAGATCTATGTTAAGTATTTTAAGTTTTTATAAAATCATACAGGGTAGAAATATAAACTAATTATGCGTTATTGTGAAGTAGGTGGGTTTTAACTTAAGTGAAATTTAGAATACTATATAAAGTAAATAAAATTACATCAACGCCCCCCATTTTTTGGGCCCCTGAACGCCCCCCTCTAGGTTTCAAACGTCCACATTGAGAAAGACTGCTCTAAGCCTACACTAAGTTCTGTTATTTTTTACTACTAATTAATATAAACATTCTGTTCTTACTTTTGTATATTCTTGGAATGCGTATTTGATCAATTTTATTAATACTAGTCCAAATGTAAGTAAAATAAATTTAACATCACGTGGTCATATCTGACTTATTTCTACTTGTAATAACAGCTGGTAAATAAATTGGATTCTTTACCTTTTTTTATATCTGATTCTTAATTCGATTTTCGGACTTCAATATGTAATGAATATACAAGGAAAGCGAACGACATGTATGGCTTATTGAGAAAGGTAGCAAGACCCTTTTATTCAGATATAGATGTATTTAAATTATAACAAAGCCATTATAGAAATAGACGTTCTCATGACTCAATTCTATATTTTATCATCACTGTGGTCAGGTGACAGGCTGTATCAAAACACTACCTTTCAGTGTGATATTTCGTCTCCTAAACAGGACGGACGAATGTCGATAGATCCAGGATGTGACTATTTTTGTGTTGCTTTTGTTATACGTATCTTCAATTCATATATATGTAAAATTAAAGTTTATACAGACGCAGTTAGTTCTTCAGGTTCAAATTAAACTCTTATTGCCAACGTTTCATTTTTATTAAACCCTTTTTTAATAGACAGTAGTATAAACATTCAAACAGAAAAACTAAGTATTACATTACAATTTAATATACTTATTTATTCTGTTACAGTATTTTAATCTTCTGCCTATGTAAAAGCATTTTAAGGAACAACTGACAATGAGAGTTTAATTTCAATCTCAAGAAATCTCCCATTTCTGAGAAACTTCATTTTTTTTCTATTTCCCGGATGATACATTTAACTATATATATATATATATACACTTTAACACATAGAAAAGAACACAGAAGACACTACAGAACTCACTTCGATATTTCGACATCCGTCGTCATCGGGAAGAAGTGCGAAGTACTCGCGTTGAGAAGCAAACTGCTACTGGCCTCCAGAGTAACTCGTGGAACCACTGTAATGCTGCCCCCCAGCGGAGGAGAGGAAAAATAGAAATCCCTCCAGTATTTATTTAGAAAACAAGATAAAAAATATATAAAATACGAAATATAATAATAAAAAATAAATAATAATAATAATAAAAAATAATAATAAAATGAAAAATAATTAACGGTACAGGTTGAGACCAGGAGGAGAACGAGCCCCAAGGAGGCATATGAATGCCTCTTCGGAAGCTCTAAGGGTGAAATGGGAATTAGACTCGGGGATTTGTTTGAGGATTTGTACCCTGAAACAATCATTGAAAGGGAGGTCATGGGAATTAGCATGGATAGCTATGGGTAGGTCTCTACGCTGACCAACGGACGCCCTGTGATTGTTCATACGCAGGCTCAGCTTGGTTGAAGCCAAGCCAACGTAAAAAGTATCACATCGAGTACACTCCAAACGGTAAACGCAGTTACAGGAAGTGCAAGATGTATCAGAAGGAACAGGATAGGAGTTGTTACTGAGAGGGGAAGTAAAGTAAGGACTGGAGTTAATTAGGGGACAGGTTTGGCAGTTACGGCGTTCACATCGCTGCATCCCTCTGCTAGCACAGGGGCTGTTGGAAATATGGGTAAAAATAGATTTAAGGTTGGAAGGTCTACGGTAGGAGAAAGTAGGAGACTGACTGAAAATAGGAGAAGTAGACGAAGAAGAAGAAAGTATAGGAAAGAACTCCCTAATAACAGCGCCGAGCTTGTGGGAGCCTGGGAAAAAAGTAGAAATGAAGGGAGTAGTAATTCTACGATCCCTTCTAGCTGTAGGGCGGTGAATACTCTCAGCAGGAACGACGGAACTGTTGATTATATTAAGAGGGTATCCTCGTTCAATAAATTTTTCTTTTAATAGATTAATTTGTTGGGTTCTACTATTAATGGAATTGCAAATTTTATGGATTCTAATTGATAGGGATCTAGGGATAGCTTTCTTTATATGTGAAGGGTGACAACTGTTATAATGGAGGTATTGCTGAGAGTTAGTGGCTTTTAAATGAACAGAAGTGGAAAATGAACCGTCTTTAAGGGTGACATCAACATCTAAGAAGGAGAGGGAACTGTTGGATATCTGATGGGTGAAGGAAATAGTGGAGGAAAAGTTCTGAAAGGACTCTAGGAAAAGGTCTAGCTCATGCTTACCATGGGGCCAGATTAGAAAAATGTCGTCAATATACCGGGTGTAGAAAAGGGGGAGAAGTTGACGACTGGAAAGGAAAGACTGCTCTAATTTGGACATAAAAAGGTTGGCAAAAGAAGGTGCCATGATAGTGCCCATCGCGGTGCCTCTCGTTTGGATGTACAAACTACCATCAAACCGAAAGACATTACGTGTCAGGACAAAAAGAGCCAGTTTTGTGAGGAAATTAGTAGAAGGGGTGTGAGGAGAAGGTCTGCAGTTTAAGAAGTAACGAAGAGAGTCTAAGCCCTCTTAGTGATCGATGTTAGTGTAAAGAGAGGTAACCATGAGTAGAGGATGATCAAGGGAGGTGGGGAGAGAGAGATTATTAAGAAGTTGAAGGAAGTGGAAGGTGTCCTTACAGAAGGAGGGTTGACAGCTGACAAGGGGTTGAAGGATATATATATATTCGATATTTCGACATTCGTCATTAGCAGGAAGAAGAGTACGAAGTACTGATGATTAAAAGGAAACCAAAACTAAATAAGTAATCCTCCATATATCTAAACTATATTGACAAAAAGGACACACAGATATGAAGCAGGAGCTCACTTCTATATATCGACGGTCTGGTCAAACCGAAAATTAGAGACTGTAAGTGTGTGCTTTTAATTTCTCTAGGATTCTTTTTCTACATTGAACTCTGTTTGTTCATTTCGTGTCGTATTTTCAACGAAAAAGTATATATGCACATGTATATTTACAAAAATAGACATTTATGCCCTTGATTTTTTTCCTTGGTATGTTAGAGTATGGAGGGGTCGCGCTATCATTTCATAGTCAATGTTCAGCTGAGAAATGACAGGGTGTCATAAAACAAATGAACCCTGGCTGTATAATAAAAGTACTAATTACAACTCTTTAAACATAATAGTTTGGAGACAAAGAGGAAATTTACAGAAATAAAATTAACACCTATTAAACATCAAATCAGTTTTATTTCAGGATCATATAATGATAATGCAAGTACTACCTACGCATAATATTTCAATACTAACACTTCCTGTTGTCCAATCGTATTCATTACACAGTGTTCAAGTATCAGAAACTCTTCATATGTTGGTTCCACATGTGCCTTGTAAAATTACCTCTATAATTTGTTTTAAATGAACAATAAAAACAAGAAAATTCAACCTTTTGATCTTTATGAATACGCATAACATGAGTTCTTAATCTTCCTTTAGACGATGATTGAAAACTGCAGTCATGACATTTATATTGTCCATATTGATGTGTGCAGTCTATATGCCTTGTAAAATTACCTCTATAGTTTGTTTTAAAGGAACAATAAAAACAAGAAAAATCTGCCTTTTCACCGCTATGATCTCGCAAAATATGAGATCTTAAAAGTATCTTAGACGATGTTTGAAGACTGCAGTCCTGACATTTATATATTCCATATCGATGTTTATAGTCTATATGATTTCGCAGATTGTGTTTCCAGACACTATTGTAAGGGCACAAAGCACAATAATAAGTTATTGCAAATGGATTATGAGCAGTGTAAACATGTTGCTGAAACATTTCACTATTTTTACAATCCTTTTTGCATAGGCAACACTGAAACTCTGATTGATTCCTATGTTTTAAATTCAAATGACTGAAATATACGTCTTTTCTGTTACTCGAATAACTACAAATAGAACAATTGAAAATGACTTCAGAAGAGTGCTCCCATTTCCTGTGCTTGTTCAGTTGATGTTGAAATTTAAATGCCTTGTTACATGACCTGCAAGTATATTTATACACTAACTTAGAATGTTTAGAAAGTTCATGCCTCAAAAGATATTGAGTCGTCTTTGCTGCATAAGAACAATGCTTACACTTAAAACATTTTCCAGAATGCAGATTTTTAAAATGACGAGATAAGTATATCTTGTAAATCGACGAATAGCTACATAAACTACATTTCAATAAATCTTTACTCGTGTTATGGACAATCCTCATATGCCGAGACATATATCCACCAGATATTATAGAACCGCACACATGACATGCTTCTTTAATGTGAACATCTAATCTATGCCGTTCTAATAAACTCTTGATGCTTGCTGTATATCCGCACTCTTGGCAGCTAAAGACTCTAACCCCTACAGGATGACAACGACGCATGTGTTGCTTCAAATATTCGACACTCGAGAATACTTTACTAGGACAAAAGCCACACTGTAGTCGACGTTCACTGTGACGGGCTTCATAATGTGTTATCATCTCCGATCGCCATTGGTGACTATAATCACACTTGTTACATTTTAAGGTACTTTTCTCTCCTGATATAATCACATTAGCAATAATATCTATAGAATTTTCATATTTTTTGGGGAAACACCCTTCATATTTGGAAAACTTCATCATATGACGCTGCCATTCACATTCTTCAGTAAACTGCTGATGGCAACAGTAGCACTGATAAACATCTTCAGTCGCATCAGCTTCCCTGATGTATGTAAATGTCTTTCTAGTTTCCACAAATCTTCTGAGTATTACTGAAGTCCCATCCTTATCATTACTCCTATATCGACCTATATTTTCGTCACTACAAGGCAATGTAGTTCTTAAATCTTTTTCTATCAGAGCATTTTCTGCTTGTTCTTCCAAAGTGTCAATCCTACCATTGTTATCATCTGCCTTCACATAAAAGCTAACAGTATTGTAACAGTCACTACTCGTTATTACATCCTCGACTTCTTCTTTTATATTGCAACATTTAGTATCGTCCTTTTCATATTTTATAACGTCTTGTGATTTTGTGCCTATGCTGATGCTCTGGTAATTATCACAATTTGTTACCTCATTATCTTCTTCTGTCTTTATGTTGATGCATAATGAATTAGCTATGTTATCCCTGCATTTTGTTATCAGAGCATTTTCTGTTCGTTCTTCCAAAGTGTCAAACCCACCACTGTTATCTTCTGCCTTCACATAAAAGCTGACAGTATTGTAACGGTCACTACTCGTTATGACATCACTGACTTCTTCTTTTATATTGGAACATACAGTATCGTCCTGTTCATACTTTATAACGTCTTCTGATTTTGAGTCTATTCTACTGCTCTGGTAACTATCAATATTTGTTTTCTCATTATCTTCTTCTGCCTTTAAGTTGATGTATAATGAATTAGCCATGTTATTCCTGCTGACATCATCGTAGTTTCTTCTTGCTCTTCTTTTGCCGTTAGCTATGTTCTGATCCGTAACTTTTTTGAATTCGTTCCATTCATGTTCTCCGTGTCCATTGAGGTTCTGTACTTCCTTTAGGATATCACTACTACTGATAGACTTTGATTTCACAATGTCAACGAGTTTGACTTGAACTTCCTTTAGTCTTCTAGCATGCATTCTCCAGTCCTCACCTGGAAATCAACACTCAACATTAAACAACTCATACTAACATCATGTGTCTTGTTATTATATATGTCCATAAGTTTGCATGACTGTAATTTCAGACAATACATAAGAATAGAATTGTATGTTATTTAACCTGCCTTAGTAGAATTTAAATCTTAATTTCAATGATCAATAATAATTATTTAATATGATCTTAAATCTATAGTAAACGTTACAAAAAAAAAACAAGAACACATGTATTTTGCTATGAACTATTTGTCTAAAAGATTAGAGCAGTCATCGTCAGCACATATATGTCATTGTCCATTATGAGAAACACCGGTATTTCGTCCTCTCAAAATAATAGTGCCAGATTGATCAATAATTATTTGTTGATCTGTGTATACGTGTATATACACACAGTGTGTATACTGTGGGTAATCTTAATTAGTAAACTGAATATTACGTATTATTAAACAAATAACTGAAATACAAGTTTACCTGAACGTAGAATATTATAAGGATCTTCCTCAACTTTAATTTCGCTCACCAAGTCACATTCTTCTGGAAGAAAAAATGCATTACACTTTTTTCAAAATTTACGAAAAATCAAAAGGCGAAAAATTTACATTTGTTTTTAAATTAAATATTTCTATCTGTTAGTTTATTGTAATTGAAATGCTTTTATCGAAAAACGGCAGACATGTTTAATGTATGGTATGCATATTTTCAAATACCAGTTCATAAAAATAATAAAACATTTTTTATTATGCCATTAGGGAAACTTATTTCTGAGATTAGAAATTACAAATACTATCAGTGAAAATTTAATTCAGTATCCGTATCAGAGTAGAAAAAGCAGGTATTCGCATCTAATAATTTTATATACTTATTAATTTTAAACGTGTATATAAATAAAAAAAATGTTATAAACATTCTTGAGCATTTTCAAGCAGGATAGAACACATAATGTGGTTTAAATTATATTTCTAACAATTCCAAAATTCATTTCAAAGACAAAAACACTTTACCTTCTTTAATTTTCAAATTTCCCAACATGGTTTTCAATAAACAACACAGGAGGAGGTTTTACACAGTGTTGCATGACAGAATTATTCCTCTAAGCCACTGATTATCAAACTTATTTCTTGTACCGCCTCTTTTGAAAATCAATTATCTTTCAGCACACCCCCATTTTTATACACCTCTAAAACTTAAAAACCACAATTTCATTACTTTAATTAATTTAGTTATATTAGTCGGTTCTGTTTAAATTTGCGTTCTAAACTAGAAATTTTTACCAGTGAGAGCAAATAAAACCCAGCTTTTTTAATATTAATAATATATTTTCATCAAATTAAAAGTAACAATATAAATATGTAATCAGTTTTCGTTTTTATACTAATCTAACGAGATGGATAAATTTGAAGATATTTAATAAGTTTGATGATATCAGGTTCGATTTTCCTCAAAAACAGTGGTACGTCGCCACGTTTCTCCACGTTGCAAATGATTTCTCTTTTTAGTAAGCAGCCTTGTCACAGTGCTAAATCCACATTCACAACAATATGAGAATATGACTGCTATCAAAAATCGTTAAACGATAGACCACAATCCAGGGTACAACTGCGGAACAGAGTACGAAAGCAGCGACGACATTTTTTGTTTTTATTAAGTTCAAGTCAATCCTTGAAGTTGGAGATTCATATCATTAAGCAATGTATAAAGGTCTATCAGGTATGCGGTATCATTCTTTGAGGTTTTCGCGTAACTCTGTGTCTTTGTTTTCCAAGAACTCTATAACAGAGTCAAAGAGATTGTAAAAACGAGTCAGACAATTTCTTTTTGATAGCCAACACACTTCTGTATGAAAGATTAATCTGTTGAAATTTTCTTCATTATCAACACAAAGCCGATTAAATTATCAACAAAAGCCGAAACACTTAAAGAGTTGTCTCGGCATTTATTGCCTGCTCTGATGACATGTTGCAATGATTGAAATAGTCGTTAACTTAAATTTCCAGCAACTAAATCCTGTCGATGTATAATACAATATACAGCAAGTAGATCAGGAATTCTGTTTCTTAAGTATGGTATGAAGCCTTTTCGACACCCCGTCATGGCTGGAGCACCATCTGTAGCAGCTGATATAATATTCTTCAACGCAATTCCTTTTTCATCACATAACTTTTTCAGTGTTTTAAATACCATTTCTCCTTTTGTGTCTGTCACTAAATTTCTAGCAAATAAAAGTACTTGGAATAGTTTTTCATTTTCAATAAATCTCACGTAAGACAACAACAATGCTTCATTAGTTGGTGAAGTGGACTCATCCAACTGAATTGAAAATTTACTAGCCTTCGTATGATTGCACAATGACCTTTCAATGTTTTCAGCCATTTCATCAATTCGTCTTTGGACAGAACTATTGCTCAAAAGAATTTTTTGAATTATATCTGCCACCTGTTTATGGAATACAGTAGTTATACTTCTTTTATCGCAGGCAATATTAACATTTCTCCGATAGTGTGTTTTTTACCTGTTTGAGCAATTAACAGAGAGATATTGTATGAATCTTGAAGTCCGTCGTCGTCCCTCTTAGCAGCCTTCGAAAAAACTTTGGATACACTTGGCTGAGCATTATGCTTCTTTCCAGATCTTGAAAATAGGCTACATATTTGTCCTTCTTATCCGGATGCATTTTAGTCAAATGACTTGATGTCTTCATTGCTTCCTTTGATAATGTTTTTGAACAAAGAAGGCGCAAAGGCAAACATGGGTTTGTCGAATTTCTAAGAATCCATATTTAGTATATTCTACACTGTATTGCTGTTTCTTCTTTTCTGCTCCCGACATGGTATTGCTTTCAAAAATATGTTACTAAAGTGTTGAACTTAAATACTTGTTTAAAGATTGCACGCACAACTACAAATAAAAATATAAGTAAACTTAGTTTCAACTTTTTAAGATATAATAGTTTGGAGACAAAAAGGAAATTTACAGAAATAAAATTAACAGCAATTAAAAATCAAATAAGTTTTATTTCAGGATTAGACAATGATAATGCAAGTATTACCTACGAGTAACATTTCAATACAAACATTTCCTGTTGTTCAGTCGTATTCATTTCACAGTGTTCAAGTATCAGACACTCTTCATATGTTGGTTCTGCATATGCCTTGTAAAACTACTTCTATAATTAGTTTTAAATGAACAATAAAAACAACAAGACTCAACGTTTTGACCTTTATGAATACGCATAACATGAGATCTCAATGTTTCCCTAGACGATGTTCGAAAACTGCAGTCACGACATTTATGTATTCCATATTGATGTGTGCAGTCTATATGCCTTGTAAAATTACCTCTATAGTTTGTTTTAAAGGAACAATAAAAACAATTAAAATATGAAGTTTTAACGTTATGATTTAGCAAAATATGAGTTCTTAATGCTCTCCTAGACGATGTTTGAACACTGCAGATCTCACATTTATATATTCCATATCGATGTTTACTCTCTATATGAATTCGCAGATTCTGTTTCCAGACACTCTCGTAAGGGCACACAGCACAATAATAAGTTATTTCAAATGGATTATGAGCAGTATAAACATGTTGCTGAAATATTTCACTATTTTTACAAACCTTTTTGCATAGGCAACACTGAAACTCTGATTGATTCTTATGTTTTAAATTCAAATGGCTGAAATATACATCTTTTCTGTTACTCGAATAACTACAAATTGAACAACTGAAAATGATTTTGGAAGAGTGCTCCCATTTCCTGTGCTTGTTCAGTTGATGTTGAAATTTAAACTCCTTGTTACATGACCTGCAGGTATATTTATACACCAACTTAGAATGTTTAGAAAGTTCATGACTCAAAAGATATCGATTCGTCTTTGCTTCATACGAACAATGCTTACACTTAAAACTTTTTCCAGAATGCAGATATTTGAAATGATGGGATAAGTATTCCTTGTTAGTCGACGAATAGCTACATAAACTACATTTCAATAAATCTTTACTCGTGTTATGGACAATCTTCATATGCTGAGACATAGAACCTGCAGATAATATAGAACCGCACTCATGACATGCTTCTTTAATGTGAACACGTAATCTATGCCGTTCTAATAAACTCTTGATGCCTGCACTATATTCGCAATCTTGGCAGCTAAAGACTCTACCCCCTAGAGGATGAGAACGACGCATGTGTTGCTTCAAATATTCCACTTTCGAGAATACTTTACTAGGACAAAAGCCACACTTCAGTCGACGTTGACTGTGACGGGCTTCATAATGTCTTATCATCTCCGATTTCCATTGGTGACTATAATCACACTTATTACATTTTAACATTCTTTTCTTTCCTGATAATGTCACTTTAGCAATATTATCTATAGATTTTTCAGATTTTTTGGGGAAACACCCTACATATCTGGAAAACTTCATCATATGATGCTGCCATTCACATTCTTCAGTAAACTGCTGATGGCAGCAGTAGCACTGGTACACATCATCAGTGGTTTCAGCATCCCTGATGTATGTAAATGTCTTTCTAGTTTCCACAATTCTTCTCAGCATGACTGAAGATCCTTCCTTATCACTACTACTATATCCACCTATATTTTCGTCACTAGAAGGCAATGTAGTTCTTAGATCCTTATCTATCAGAGCTTTTTCTGTTCGTTTTTTCAAAGTGTCAAACCCACCACTGTTATCCTCTGCCTTCACATAAAAGCTGACAGTATTGTTACAGTCACTACTCGTTATTACATCACTGACTTCTTCTTTTATATTGCAACATTTAGTATCGTCCTGTTCATATTTTATAACATCTTCTGGTTTTGAGTCTATTCTACTGCTGTGGTAACTATCACAATTTGTTACCTCATTATCCTCTTCTGTCTTAATGTTGTTACATAATCTATTAGCTATGTTATCGCGGCTGACATCATCGTAGTTTCTTCTTGCTCTTCTTTTGCCGAGAGCTATGTTCTGATCCGTAAATTTTTTGAATTCATTACATTCAAGTTCTCCGTGTCCACTGAGGTACTGCACTTCCTTTAGGACATCAGTACTACTGATAGACTTTGATTTCACAATGTCAACGAGTTTGACTTGAACTTCATTTAGTCTTCTAGCATGCATTCTCCAGTCTTCACCTGGAAATCAACACTCAACATTAAACAACACATACTAACATCATGTGTCAGGTTATTATATATGTCCACAAGTTTGCATGACTGTAATTTCAGACAATCAATAAGTATAGAATTGTATGTTATTTAACCTGTCTTCATAGAATTTAGGTCTTAAATTCAATGATGAATAATAATTATTTAATGTGATCTTAAAACTATAGTAAACGTTACAAAAAAAAACAATAACTCATGTATTTTCCTATGAACTATTTGTCTAAAAGATTAGACCAGTCATCGTCAGCACATATATGACATTGTCCATTATGAGGAACACCAGTATTTCGTCCTCTCAAAATAATAGTGCCAGATTGATCAATAATTATTTATTGATCTGTATATACGTGTATATACACACAGTGTGTATACTGTGTGTAATGTCAATTAGTAAACTGAATATTACGTATTATTAAAGAAATAACTGAAATACAAGTTTACCTGAACGTAGAATATTATAAGGATCTTCCTCAACTTTAATTTCGCTCACCAAGTCACATTCTTCTGGAAGAAAAAATTCATTACATTTTTTTTCAAAATTTATGAAAAATCAAAAGGCGAAAAATTTACAGTTGTTTTTAAATTGAATATTTCTATCTGTTAGTTTATTGTAATTGAAATGCTATTATCAGAAAACGGCAGACATGTTTACTGTATGGTATACAATTTACCAAATACCAGTTAATAAAAAAAATAAAACATTTTTTATCATACCATTAGGGAAACTTATTTTGGAACCACTTATTTTTGAGATGAGAAATCACAAATACTATCAGTAGAAATTTAATTCAGTATCCGTATCGAAATAGAAAAAGCAGGTATTCGCACCCAATAATTTTAGATACACATTAATTTAAATATGTGTATATAAATAAAAAAAATATTATAAACATTCTTGAGCATTTTCAAGCAGGATTGAACACATTATGTGATTTAAATTATGAATCTAACAATTACAAAATTCATTTCAAAGACAAAAACACTTTACCTTGTTTAATTTTCAAATTTCCCAACATGGTTTTCAATATCAACACAGGAGGAGGTTTCACACAGTGTTGAATGACAGAATTCTCCTCTAAGCCACTGATTATCAAAGTAATTCTTTTACCACCCTATTTAAAAAATCTATTATCTTTCAGCACACCCCCATTTTTATACACCTCTAAAAGTTAAAAACCAGAATTTCATTACTTTAATTAATTGAGTTAAATTAGTCGGTTCTGTATAAATTTAGTCAGTTATCAATTATCAATAGATTGAGATTGCTTCTTATGCATTTCTCGAAAGCCTAGATTTAGAGTAAATATATTTCGCTTTCATTGTGGATTGAAACGTGAAGGTTGTGTACGTGCTATTATTGTTTCTTCATATATGTACGTACATTGCTACAGAGAGTGTATTTACAAATTTGCAAAGTAGAAATTTGCAAAATCCATTGCTATTAGAAAATTACTATTATTGTACTAATTTATTGGTTAAACATATTTTTGTTCAATATCTTTCTCAAAGATATAATATAAGATTCTCATTATAAGATTATTAAAATTTTATATTTCGACTAATATATAATACTACTAACAATAATAACTTATTTAACTACGGAAAATAAATTGATATCATTTCGTATTATGGATAAATATGAGTAATTGATCATAGAATTTTAGTTTAATTTTAGAATTGGTTCAAATAAAAACCGCCGCCAAGCCAGCGTTTTTATTATTTGTAATCTTTAATATTCATAATATATAGAAATAGTAAACGATGTTTACAATAAGTGAACTGGTTCGGCTTACTATACTATTTGACACTGGACAGTAATGAAATAATTGTAAAAACAGTTTTCTAACACAACATTTAGAACAATAATTACATACATATTTCCATTTTATTCAAATATGATGACTCTTACATCAGTAATTTCTTATAAAATTCTAGTAAAATATTGTAATATGCACTTATGTTAAAAACAAGAAAGAAAGTAAAGAAAACTTCCATTTATGGTAGTTTACGTATGTATAATATTTTAAAACTCTGCATGGTAGTTTTTTCCTAATGTTAATAATAATTTCTGGTGCAATGTAATTGAGGTAAAATTGCTCTAATTTTTTAACTATCATCGATAATGTTGCTTGATCCGCAGAAACTGTTACCTGTTGATTGCATACGGTGTGCCAGCTATTCTACCAAATCTATGTTAAGTATTTTAAGATTTTATAACATCATACAGGGTAGAAATATAAACTAATTATGCGTTATTGTGAAATAGGTGGGTTTTAACTTTAGTGAAATTTAGAATACTATATAAAGTAAATAAAATTATATCAACGCCCCCTATTTTTTCTGGGCCCCTGAACGCCCCCCTCTAGGTTTCAAACGCCCACTTTGAGAAAAACTGCTCTAAGCCTACACCAAGTTCTGTAGTTTTTTACTACTAATTATTATAAACATTCTGATTTTACTTTTGTATGTTTTTGGAATGCGTATTTGATCAATTTTATTAATACTAGTCCAAATTTAGGTAAAATAAATATAATATCAAGTGGTTATATCAGATTTCTTTCTACTGGTAACAACTCCTGGTAAATAAATTGAATTACTTTTCTTTATTATGTCTGCTTCTTATTTCGATTTACGGACTTCAATATGTAATGAATATACAAGGAAAGCGAACGACATGTATGGCTTATTGAGAAAGGTAGTAATATCCTTTTATTCAGATATATATGTATTTAAATTATAACAAAGCCATTATAGAAATAGACGTTCTCATGACTCAATTCTATATTTTGTCATCATTGTGGTCAGGTGACAGATTGTATCAAAACACTACCTTTCAGTGGGATATTTCGTCTCCTGAAGAGGACGGACGAATGTCGATAGATGCAAGATATGACTATCTTTGTGTTGCTTTTGTTATACGTTATATTCAGTTCATGTATATATATATATATCTATATAAAGATATATATAAATATATATGTAAAATTAAAGTTTATACAGACGCAGTTAGTTATTCAAGATCATATTAAACTCTCATTGCCAACGTTTCAGTTTCTATTATATGCAGTAGTATTAACATGCAAACAGAAAAACTAACTATTACAATACAATTTAATATAATTATTTATTTTGTTAGTGTTTTATTTTTCTGCCTATGTAAAATGTTTTTAAGGAAAAACAGACAATGATAGTTTAATTTCAATCTCAAGAAATCTCCGATATCTGATATACTTCTATTTTGTTTCTATTTCCCGTTCGAAACATTTAACTATATATTTAAATATCTATTCGATATTTCGACATTCGTCACTAACAGGAAGATTACGAATTACTGGCGATGAGAAGGAAACTCAACTCAATAAGAAGTAATCCTCTATATATCTAAACTATATTGACAAAAAGGACACACAGATATGAAGCAAGAACGCACTGCTATTAATTGACGGCCTCGTCAAACCAAAAATTTGAGATTATAAGTGTGTACTTTTATTTCTCTAGGTTCTTTTTTCTACATTGAACTATGTGTGTTCGTTTCGTGTAGTATTTGAACGAAAAAGTATATATGCACACACATATTTACAAAAATAGACCTTTTTTACCTTGATTTTTATCCTTGGTATGTTGAAGTATGGAGGGTTGGCCGTTACATTTCATAGTCAATGTTCAGCTGAGGAATGACAGGGTGTCATCAAACGAAAGAACCCTGTCCTTCCGCTCTATAATAAAAGTACTTTTTAACATAATAGTTTGGAGACAAAAAGGAAATTTACAGAAATAAAATTAACACCAATTAATAATCAAATAAATTTTATTTCAGGATTAGACAATGATAATGCAAGTATTACCTAAGGATAACATTTCAATACAAACACTTCCTGTTGTAAAGTGGTATTTATTTCACAGTGTTCAAGTATTAGACACTCTTCATATGTAGGCTCTGCATATCGCTTGCAAAATAAGGTTTAAAATTCGTTTTAAATGAACAATAAAAAGAACCAAACACAACATTTTGACCTTTATGAATTCGGATAACATGAGATCTTAATGTTCTTTTAGAGGATGATGAAAGCTACACTCAGGACATTTATATAGTCCAAATTGATGAGTACAGAGTATAGGCGATGTAAAATTACCTCTATAATTTGTTTTATATGAACAATAAAAACAAGATAATTCAGTCTTTTGAACACTTTGAAACACTTCCTGTTGTCCAGTCGTATTCATTTCACAGTGTTCAAGTATCAGACACTCTTCATATGTTGCTTCATCATATGCCTTCTAAAACTACTTTTATAATTTGTTTTAAATGAACAATAAAAACAACAAAACTCAACCTTTTGACCTTTATGAATTCGCATAACATGAGATCTTAATGTTTCCCTAGACGATGTTCGAAAACTGCAGTCACGACATTTATATAGTCCATATTTATGTTTGCAGTCGATATGCCTTGTAAACTTACCTCTATGATTTGTTTTATATGAACAATAAAAACAAGAAAATTCACATTTATATATTTTATACAGATGTCTAAGCTCTATATGTTTTTTCAGACAATGCTTCCAGACACTCTTGAAAGGGCATAAAGCACAGTAATAAGTTATTTCAAATGGATTATGAGCAGTGTAAACATGTTGCTGGAACATTTCACTATTTTTACTAACCTCTTTGCATAAGCAACACTGAAACTCCGGTTGATTCCTATGTTCTAAATTCAAATGGCTGAAATATACATCTTTTCTGTTACTCGAATAACTACAAATAGAACAGCTGAAAATGACTTCAGAAGAGTGCTCCCATTTCCTGTGCTTGTTCAGTTGATATGTAGATTTAAAATCCTTCTTACATGACTTGCAAGTATATTTATACACTAACTTAGAATGTTTAGAAACTTCATGACGCAAAAGATATCGATTCGTCTTTGCTTCATACGAACAATGGTTACACTTAAAACGTTTTCCAGAATGCAGATATTGAAAATGATGAGATAAGTATTCCTCGTTAGTCGTCGAATAGCTACATAAACTACATTTCAATAAATCTTTACTCGTGTTATGGACAATCATCATATGCCGAGACATATTTCCAGCAGATATTATAAAACCGCACACATGACATGCTTCTTTAATGTGAACATTTAATCTATGCCGTTTTAATAAACTCTTGATGGCTGCACTATAATCGCACTCTTGGCAGCTAAAGACTCTACCCCCTAGAGGGTGAGAATGACGCATGTGTCTCTTTAAGTATTCGACACTCGGGAATACTTTACTAGGACAGAAGCCACACTTTAGTCGACGTTGACTGTGACGGGCTTCATAATGTTTTATCATCTCCGATGGCCGATGATCACTATAGCAACACTTATTACATATAAACATACTTTCCTTACCTGATATAATCACTTTAGCACTATTCTCTATAAAAATGTTTGATTTATTGGGGAAACACCCTAGATATTTGGAAAACTTCCTCATATGATGCTGCCAGTTACTTTCTTCACTGAACTGCTGATGGCAACAGTAGCACTGATACACATCTTCAGTGGCATCAGCATCCCTGATATACGAGTATGTAAATGTCTTTCTAGTTTCCTCAATTCTTCTCAGCATTACTGAAGATCCTTCCTTATCATTACTACTATATCGACCTATATTTTCGTCACTAGAAGGCAATGTAGATCTTAAATCATTCTGTATCAGAGCATTTTCTGTTCGTTCTTCTAATCTGTCAAACCTACCACTGTTATCATCTGCCTTCACATAAAAGCTAACAGTATTGTAAGAGTCACTACTTGTTATCACATCCCTGACTTTTTCTTTTATATTGCAACATTTAGTATCGTCCTTTTCATATTTTATAACGTCTTCTGATTTCGTGCCTCTTCTATCAGAATTGGTTACCTCATTATCTTCTGCCTTAATGTCGATGCATAATGAATTAGCTATGTTATGCCTGCATTTTGTTATCAGAACATTTTCTGTTTGTTCCTCCAATGTCTTAAACTCACCACTGTTATCTTCTTCCTTCACACAAGAGCTAACTGTATTGTAAGAGTCACTACTCGTTATGACATCACTGACTTCTTGTTTTATATTGAAACATACAGTATCGTCCTGTTCATACTTTATAACATCTTCTGATTTTGAGTCTATTCTACTGCTCTGGTAACTATCACTACTTGTTTCCTCATTATATTCTTCTGTCTTTATGTTGATGCATAATGTTTTATCTATGTTATTCCTGATAACATCATCGCAGTCTCTTCTTGCTTTCATCTTGCCGTTTGCTATGTTCTGATCTTGACTTTGCTGATTTCATTACACTCTAGTTCTCCGTGTACACTGAAGTTCTGCACTTCCTTTAGGATATCACTACGAATGAAAGACTTTGATTTTACAATGTCAACGAGTTTGACTTGAACATCCTTTAGTCTATCAGCACATGTTCTCCAGTCTTCACCTGAAATTCAAGACTCAACATTAAGCAAGTCTTAGTGACTTCATGTATCGAAAGGCATTACAGTGAAATGATATCAGAATAAAAAAAAGTCATTGCTGGAATGGACATAAATCATGAATCTAACAATTCCAAAATTCATTTCGAACACAAAATCACGTTACCTTCTTAAATATTCAAATAGCCCAACATTGTTTTCAATATATAACAGTGGGATGAGGTTTCACACAGTTTTGCATGACTTAGAAATCTTTTTCCAATCCGACACTATGTTCTGTATTTTTTTACTAGTAATTCTCCAAAACATGCCCTTCTTACTTTTGTATATTCCTTGAATGCATATTTGATCAATTTTATTAATAGTACTTAGTCCAAATATAAGCAAAATAAATATATCATCAAGTGGTTATATCTGACAATTTGTTTCTACTTGTAATAACTCCTGGTAAATAAATTGAATTGTTTGCATTCATATTAATATGTAATGAATATTTAAGGAAAGCGAACGACATGCATGGCTTATTGAGAAGGGTAGTTTAGCCTTTTAAATATATATATATTTAAGTTATAACAAAGCTATCATAAAATTAGACGCTTACATGAATGCATTCTATATTTCTACAACATTGATTTGAGGTGATAGACTCTATCGAAACACTACCTTACAGTGGAAAATTTCGTCTCCTGAAGAGGGCAGAGTATTCTCGATATATGGGCGAGATATTGCTATGACTATCTATGCGTTTTTTTTTTAAACATTTTACATAATATAAATTTGACTTCTTCAGGTTCAAATTGTAGTCTCATTGCCAACTCATCAGTTTTTACTTGAAACCTTTTTCATAGGAAAAAGTATAAACTTTTCAAATAGAAGTATTATAATAAGATTTAATGTAGTACTTAGTTTTTGTGTTTCAAAATTATGTTCTTCTGCCTATGTAAGAAGTTTTAAGCAGAAACACAAAAAATCGCAATGGGAGCTTAATCTGAATCTGAAGAACTGACCGATCTCTGACAAAAATTAACTTTGTTTCTATTTAACGGTCAATAATTTTATCCATATATATATATATATATATATATATATATATATACACTTTAACACATAGAAAAGAACACAGAAAGACACTACAGAACTCATTTCGATATTTCGACATCCGTCGTCATCGGGAAGAAGTGCGAAGTACTCGCGTTGAGAAGCAAACTGCTACTGGCCACCAGAGTAACTCGTGGAACCACCGCAATGCTGCTCCCCAGCGGAGGAGAGGAAAAATAGAAATCCCTCCAATATTTATTTAGAAAACAAGATAAAAAATATATAAAAAAAATATATAAAATACGAAATAATAATAATAAAAAATAAATAATAATAATAAAATAATAATAATAATAAAATAATAATAATAATAATAATAAAATAAAAAATAATTAACGGTACAGGTTGAGACCAGGAGGAGAACGAGACCCAAGGAGGCATATGAATGCCTCTTCGGAAGCTCTAAGGGTGACATGGGAATTAGACCTGGGGATTTGTTTGAGGATTTGTACCCTGAAACAATCATTGAAAGGGAGGTCATGGGAATATATATATATATTGTTGAAACGTGCCCCAGCTTCCGCATTTACGACTTACAAATTAAGCTGTATCTTATTAGACAGTCTGTCGAATTGAAGGTAGTAATTCCCAAAGAAGTTAAAAGAGCCTTGACCAATAGTAGCGATTGGAGCAAGTTATCCCGGGAACAATATCCCGGACCTTAAGAATAGCCACCTTGTTTACAAGTACAACTGTAATAAAGGGATCTGTGAAGCCCTTCCTACTTATTACATAGGGTTTACTACAAACAAAGTCAGGAGACTGGAACAGGATAGTTTGGAATTATACATTTCTAAAAAATATGCCTCCAAAAATATCCTGTCTACCTATACTAATATATATAGAAACTTTTTAGAATGAATGAATTCTATATTTCTGCAACATTGTTGTCAGGTGACAAACTGTATCAAAACACCACCTTTCAGTGGGATATTTCGTCTCCTGAAGAGGACGGACGAATGTCGATAGATGCTATATTCAATATTATATGTTATATTCAATTCATATATATATATATATATATATATATATAAATGTAAAATTAAAGATTATATAAACGCAGTTAGTTCTTCAGGTTCAAACTAAACTCTCATTGCCAACGTTTCAATTTTTATTAAAACCTTTTTTAATAGGCAGTAGTATAAACATAGAAACAGAAAAACTAAGTATTACATTACAATTTAATATACTTATTTATTCTGGTACATTGTTTTATTCTTCTGCCTAAGTAAAAGGTTTTTAAGGAAAAACTGACAATGACAGTTTAATTTGAATCTCATGAAATCTCCGATTTCTGATAAACTTCAATTTTGTTTCTATTTCCTGGTCGATACATTTAACTATATAAATGATAAAACAACAATAATAAAATGGGATAACAAGAATAAGATGTTTCAACCGTAACAAGCGGTCTTCGTGAGAGTCAAAAACCCAACTGAAACACTAGATGCAGAGAATATCTGGTGAGGGGTTGAGAAGAGTGGGAGGGAAGAGTGGTATTTTAAAAGGGTGAAAGCGCAGGAAAGGACTAATGTCCAGAAAGGGATGTTTGGGGAAACAAAGGAGTACAGTAAGAAAAAGTAAAAAACTATCCGCTAGCTGTCAACCCTCTTTGAAGAATCTATTGCCCTCGTGACGAAAGTATTAAGTTTGAAGAGACCGTTACTAATGTTTATAATATTAGATCTATTAAATTTAATTAGAGAGGATTCAATAATATTTCTTAACAACATTGATTTTTCATAGGTAATAAATTTCGCTCCGTCCAGTCAATATGATGATTTTCATTTTTTATGTGCAAGAATAAGGCACTACTTTTTTCCTGTCTACTTACGTTGTATTGGTGTTGTTTTACACGTGTCTTTAATGATTTACCAGTTTGACCAATATGTTTTTATGGCAATTTTTGTACGGAATTTTATAAATACCAGCGGACTCCAATTCGCTGGGAGGGTTTTTTTATTAACATATTACCCACATTAGTACGATTAGAAAACACTATATAAAAATCAAGTTGTTTGGCTAATCTTTCCTTAATGATATGACAAAATTATAGAATTTGACAATGAACGAGGCTCTGTTGAAGCATTAGAGAAATTTTTTAGCACCCTTCAAAGCTAAATCGATATAAGAGGAGGGGTATTTTAATGAAAGAGCAATTGACCTAATGTTGTTACACTCTTCATTAAGGAATTCAGGAGAGCAAATTCTTAACGCTCTCAAAAACATATTTCTAAAAACAGAAATTTTAACATTTTTTGGATGTGAAGAATAATAGTAAACATATGCAAGTACATTCGTAGGTTTTCTATATACACTAAAGCGTAACTCATTAGGTAACCTATGGATCAGGACATCTAAGAAGGGCAAATTACCACATACTTCTTCTTCCATCGTGAATTTGATTGTCGGCACTAATGATTTCAATTTTATTAGGAAATCATCTGTATTTAAAGAATACGGACAAATGCAAAGTACATCGTTAACATATCTATACCATTTAACATTTTTGGGCAATATTGAGGTTCACATTTTACTCTCAAAAAACTCCATGTATAAATTACTTAGGAGGGGGGATAAACAGTTACCCATAGCAAGACCAATTTTTTGTATATAATAATTATTTTCAAATTGAAAATGACTATCTACCACACAAAACTTAATTAACTCTATTATAGTGGTAGATGGAAGGGGAAGGGAATAATTAATTAATTCCTCCTGGAGTAAGCTCAACAGATCAGTTACAGGTACATTGGTAAAAAGAGATTTCACATCGAAACTAATTAATCTATAATTTATGTTCATGTTGACTCTTTTTAATTAAATCCACATTGTTTTTTATATGGCTGCCCGAAATGTTTCCAATTATGGGCTTAAAAAACTTACTAACCATTTGGGCAAGCCATATGATGCCGAACCAACCGAACTCACAATCAAATGTATTGGGTAATTATCTTTATGTGTCATGATCAACCCGTACATATATGGTAAAGAAGGGGATTTTGATATAATTTAGTAATAAGTTCGGGTTGATTTTTTAAGATAGTTTTAATTTTTTTATTAAAAGAACTATTGACCCTTTCCAAAGGATTAGACCTTAACTTTGTATCCACATATTCATTTTGTAACATATTCTCTATTTTATCGACTTAATCTTTTTTTATTTAATATTACTGTTACTTTAGATTTATCGGCTTTAGTGATGTTTGTGGTATTATCGTTTTTATGCTTAGAATAAGCCTCGATAAAAAGTCTAGGAACACTAACAACATCAGTTTTTTCTGAAATACCGTATAACATTCCTTTTAAAATATTTAAATTATCGATATCTATATTATTTAATTTTTCAGCTTTACAAAAACCCTTAGCTACATGAACATAATTTCAATAATTACTTTTAGGAACAACATTTAAACCATATCCTAATGCTGCTACTGCATTATTATCTAATATTCTGTCTGATAAATTAAGAACTAATTTTTTATTTTTATTCCACGGGCTATTGTCAATTCAGCTCTGAAGTTTTTTATTATGTACATTAGAAAAATTTTTACATACCTTTCTAAGTTGCCAATAAATATAATCAAATACTACTTTCCTCCAGTCAGAAGGGATGAGCTGATTAAGATGAGTTTTGTTACGCACCGAATCACCATAGGCTAATTTCACATGACCCCGGCACAAATAAATATGTTTTTTTAGCAACAAAGAATGAAAATTATCAAAAGGGCCTTCACAAATATTTAGCAAACATTTAGGAATAAGAGATTTAGGTATTACCTTTTCACTAAAACAATTATTTAAAAATTTTAATTTTAGTTTTAATTTATAGGCCTTTGTCAAGCTAGACAAACAATTTTTCACTACAGGGACGAAGTAAGGAAAAAGATGACAGAAATAGGAGTAGGTATTGCACATGGTATTCATCGATAAAAATATTAACTATATATATACTCGATATTTCAACATTCGTCATTATCAGGAAGCAGAGTACGAAGTACTGGCGATGAGAAGGAAACTCAATAAGAAGTGATCCTCTATATATCTAAACTATATTGACAAAAAAGGACACACAGATATGAAGCAGGAACTCAATGGTATATATTGACGTCCTCGTCAAACCGAAAATTAGAGACTGTAAGTGTGTGCTTTTAATTTCTCTTGGTTTCATTTTCTACATTGAACTCTGTTTGTTCCTTTCGTGTGGTATTTTCAACGAAGAAGTATATATGCATATATATATCTACAAAAATTGACCTTTTTTCCCTTGATTTATATCCTTGGTATGTTGGAGTATGGAGAGTTGGCGGTCACATTTCATAGTCCATGTTCAGCTGAGAAATGACAGCGTGTCATCAAAAGAAAGAACCCTGTCCTTCCGCTCTATAATAAAAGTACTAGTTACAACTTCTTTAAGACATTATAGTTTGGAGACAACAAGGAAATTTACAGAAAAAAAATTAACACCAATTAATAATCAAATAAGTTTTATTTCAGGATTAGACAATGATAATGCAAGTATTACCTACGGATAACATTTCAATACAAACACTTCCTGTTGTCCAGTGGTATTCATTTCAGTGTTCAAGTATCAGACACTCTTCATATGTTGGTTCTGCATATGGCTTGCAAAATTACGTTTAAAACTTGTTTTAAATGAACAATAAAAACAACCAAACACAACTTTTTAACCTTTGTGATTTCGCATAACATGAGTTCTTAATGTTCCCCTAGACGATGTTTGAAAACTGCAGTCACGACATTTATATATTCCATATCGATGTTTACCGTCTATATGAATTTGCAGATGTTGTTTCCGGACACTCTTGTAAGGGCACAAAGCACAGTAATAAGTTATTTCAAATGGATTATGAGCAGTGTAAACATGTTGCTGAAACATTTCACTATCTTCACAAACCTTTTTGCATAGGCAACACTTAAACTCTGATTGATTCTTATGTTTTAAATTCAAATGGCTGAAATATACATCTTTTCTGTTACTCGAATAACTACAAATGGAACAACTGAAAATGACTTCAGAAGAGTGCTCCCATTTCCCGTGCTTGTACAGTTGATGTTGAAATTTAAATTCCTTGTTACATGACCTGCAAGTATATTTATACACTAACTTAGAATGTTTAGAAAGTTCATGCCTCAAAAGATATTGATTAGTCTTTGCTTCATACGAACAATGCTTACACTTAAAACATTTTCCAGAATGCAGATTTTTAAAATGACGAGATAAGTATTCCTTGTTAGTGGACGAATAGCTACATAAACTACATTTCAATAAATCTATACTCGTGTCATGGACATTCCTCATATGCTGAGACATATATCCAGCAGATAATATAGAACCGCACACATGACATGCTTCTTTAATGTGAACACGTAATCTATGCTGCACTATTAAACTCCTGATGCTTGCTCTATATCCGCACTCTTGGCAGGTAAAGGCTCTTTCCCCTAGAAGATGAGAACGACGCATGTGATTCTTCAAATATTGGACACCCGAGAACACTTTACTAGGACAAAAGCCACACTGTAGTCGACGTTCACTGTGATGGGCTTCATAATGTATTATCATCTCCGATCGCCGTTGGTTACAGTAATCACACTTATTACATTTTAACATTCTTTCCTTTCCTGATAATGTCACTTTAGCAATATTATCTATAGAATTTTCAGATTGTTTGGGGAAACACCCTACATATCTGGAAAACTTCATCATATGCTCCTGCCAGTCACTTTCTTCAGTGAACACCTGATGGCAACAGTAGCACTGATACATATCTTCAGTGGCATCAGCATTTCTGATGTATCTAAATGTCTTTCGAGTTTCCACAATTCTTCCGAGTATTACTGAAGACTCATCCTTATCATTACTAGTATATCGACCTATATTTTCGTCACTAGAAGGAAATGTAGTTCTTAAATCTTTTTTTATCAGAGCATTTTCTGTTTGTTCTTCCAAATTGTCAGTCCTATCATTGTTATCATCTGCCTTCACATAAAAGCTGACAGTATTGTAACAGTCACTACTCGTTATAACATCACTGAATTCTTCTTTTATATTGGAACATAGAGTATCGTCCTGTTCATACTTTATAACATCTTCTGATTTTGAATCTATTATACTGATCTGGTAATTATCGCAATTTGTTTCTTCATTATCTTCGTCTGTCTTTATGTTAAGGCATAATGTATTAGCTATGTTATCCCTGCTGACATCATCGTATTTTCTTCTTCCTCTTCTTTTGCCGTTAGCTATGTTTAGATCCGTAACTTTTTTGAATTCATTACATTCAAGATCTCCGTGTCCACTGAGGTTCTGCACTTCCTTTAGGATATCACTACTACTGATAGACTTTGATTTCACAATGTCAACGAGTTTGACTTGAACTTCCTTTAGTCTTCTAGCATGCATTCTCCAGTCTTCACCTGGAAATCAACACTCAACATTAAACAACTCATACTAACATCATGTGTCTTGTTATTATATATGTCCACAAGTTTGCATGACTGTAATTTCAGACAATACATAAGATAGAATTGTATGTTATTTAGCCTGCCTTAATAGGATTTAAATCTTAAATTCAATGATCAATAATAATTATTTATTGTGATCTTAATACTATAGCAATAACCCATGTATTTTCCTATGAACTATTTGTCTAAAAGATTAGATCAGTCATCGTCAGCACATATATGACATTGTCCATTATGAGGAACACCAGTATTTCGTCTTCTGAAAATAATTGTGTCAGATTGATCAATAATTATTTATTGCTCTGTGTATACGTGTATATACACACACTGTGTATATTGTGTGTAATCACAATTAGTCAACTGAATATTACGTATTATTTAAACAAATAACTGAAATACAAGTTTACCTGAACGTAGAATATTATAAGGATCTTCCTCAACTTTAATTTCGCTCACCAAGTCACTTTCTTCTGGAAGAAAAAATTCATTACACTTTTAAATTGAATATTTGCCTTTGTTAGTTCATTGTAATTGAAATGCTATTATAAAAAAATGGCAGACATGTTTAATGGATGGTAAACAAATTTAATACCAGTTAATAAAATAATAAAACATTTTTATTATGCCATTAGGGAAACTTATTTCTGAGATGAGAAATTACAAATACTGGCTTTCTTAAATACTATCAGTGAAAATTTAATTCAGTATCTGTAACAGAATAGAAAAAGCAGGTATTTGCATCTAATAATTTTTATATACACATTAATTTATATATGTGTATATTAATAAAAAAAATGTTATAAACATTCTTGAGTATTTTCAAGCAGGATTGAACACATAATGTGATTTAAATTATGAATCTAACAATTCCAAAATTCATTTCAAAAACAAAAACACTTTACCTTCTTTAATTTTCAAATTTCCCAACATGGTTTCCAATAAACAACTCAGGAGGTGGTTTCACACAGTGTTGCATGACTGAATGCTTCCTCTAAGCCACTGATTATCAAACTTATTTCTTTTACCGCCTGTTTTGAAAATCAATAATCTTTCAGCACACCCCCATTTTTATATACTTCTAAAACTTAAAAACCACAATTTCATTACCTTAATTAATTTAGTTATATTAGTCGGTTCTGTTTAAATTTGTGTTCTAAATTAGAAAAATTTACCTGTGAGACCAAGTAAATACAACTTTATAATATTAAATATATATATTCATCAAATTAAAAGTAACAATATAAATATGTGATCAGTTTTCGTTTGCACACTAATCTAACAAGATGGATGAACTTGATGATATTTAATAAGTTTGATGATATCAGGTTCGATTTTACTCAAAAACAGACGTACGTCGCCACGTTTGGTAACTTGTAAATGATTTCTCTTTTTAGGAAGCAGCGTTGTCACAGCGCTAAATCCACATTCACACAAATATGGCAATATGAATGCTATCAAAAATCGTTCAGCGATAGACCAAAATCCAGGGTACAACTGTGTAACAGGGTACGAAAGCAGCGACGACATTTTTTGTTTTTATTAAGTTCAAGTCAATTCTTGAAGTTGGAGATTCATATCATTATGCAATGTATAAAAGTCTATATCAGGTATGAATTATAATTCTTTGAAGGTTTCGCGTAATTCTGTGACTTCGTTTTCCAAGAACTCTATAAAAGAGTTAAAGAGATTGTAAAAACGAGTCAGACAATTTCTTTTTGATAGCCAACACACTTCTGTGTGAAAGATTAATCTGTTGAAATCTTCATCATTATCAACACAAAGCCGATTAAATTATCAACAAAAGCTGAAACATTTAAAGAGTTGTTTTGGTGTTTATGGCTTTCTCTGATGACATGTTGCAATGATTGAAATAGACGTTAACTTAAATTTCCAGCAACTAAATGCTGTCGATGTATAACGCAATATACAGTAAACAGGTCAGGAATTTTGTTACTTAAGTATGGTATGAAGCCTTTTCGACACCCCGTCATGGCTGGAGCACCATCTGTAGCAGCTGATATAATATTCTTCAACGGAATTCTTTTTTCATCGCATAATTTTTCAGTGTTTTAAATACGATTTCTCCTTTCGTGTCTGTCTCTAAATTTCTAGCAAATAAAAGTTCTTGACATAGTTTTTCATATTTAATAAATCTCACTTAAGACAACAACAATGCTTCATTAGATGGTTAAGTGGACTCATCCAACTGAATTGAAGATTTACTAGTCTTTGGATGATTGCACAATGACTTTTCAATGTTTTCAGCCATTTCATCAATTCGTCTTTGGACAGAACTATTGCTCAAAGGAATTTTTTGACTTATATCTGCCACCTGTTTGCGGAGTACAGTACTTATACTTCTTTTATCGCAGGCAAAATTAACATTTCTCCGATAGTACGTGCTTTACCTGTTTCAGCAAATAACAGAGAGATATTGTATGAAACTGGAAGTCCGTCATCGTCTTGCTTTGAAGCCTTCGAAGAAACTTTCGATACACTTGGCTGAGCATTATGCTTCTTTCCAGATCTTGAAAATATGCTACATATTTGTCCTTCTTATCCGGATGCATTTTAGTCGAATGACTTGATGTCTTGATGCCTTCATCGCTTCCTTTGAAAATGTTTTTGAACAAAGAAGGCGCAAAGGCAAACATGGGTTTGTCGAATTTCTAAGAATCCATATTTAGTATATTCTACACTGCATTGCTGTTTCTTCTTTTTTGCTTCCGACATGGTATTGTTTTCAAAAATATGTTACTAAAGTGTTGAACTTAAATACTTGTTTAAAGATTGCGCGCACAACTACAAATAAAAATATAAGTAAACTTAGTTTCAACCTTTTAGGATATAATAGTTTGGAGACAAAAAGGAAATTTACAGAAATAAAATTAACAGCAATTAAAAATCAAATAAGTTTTATTTCAGGATTAGACAATGATAATGCAAGTATCACCTACGGATAACATTTCAATACAAACACTTCCTGTAGTCCAGTGGTATTCATTTCAGAGTGCTCAAGTATCAGACACTCTTCATATGTTGGTTCTGCATATGCCTTGTAAAACTATTTCTATAATTAGTTTTAAATGAACAATAAAAACAACAGAACTCAACCTTTTGACCTTTATGATTTCGCATAACATGACCTCTTAATGTTCTCCTATAGGATGTTTGAAAACTGCAGTCAAGACATTTATATAGTCCATATTGATGTGTACAGTCTATATGCGCTGTAAAATTACTTTTATGATTTGTTTTATAAGAACAATAAAAACAAGAAAATTTAGCCTTTTCACGTTTATGAACTCGCATATCATGAGTTCTTAATGTTCCCCTAGACGATGTTTGAAAACTGCAGTCACGACATTTATATATTCCATAGCGATGTTTATCGTCTATATGAATTTGCAGATGTTGTTTCCGGACACTCTTGTAAGGGCACAAAGCACAGTAATAAGTTATTTCAAATGGATTATGAGCAGTGTAAACATGTTGCTGAAACATTTCTCTACTTTTACAAACATTTTTGCATAGGCAACACTGAAACTCTGATAGATTCCTATGTTTTAAATTCAAATGGCTGAAATATACATCTTTCCTGTTACTCGAATAACTACAAATAGAACAACTGAAAATGACTTCAGAAGAGTGCTCCCATTTTCTGTGCTTGTTCAAACGATATCTAGATTTAAATGCCTTGTTACATGACCTGCAAGTATATTTATACACTAACTTAGAATGTTTAGAAAGTTCATGCCTCAAAAGATATTGATTAGTCTTTGCTTGATACGAACAATGCTTACACTTAAAACGTTTTCCAGAATGCAGATATTTAAAATGATGAGATAAGTATTCCTTGTTAGTCGTCGAATAGCTACATAAACTACATTTCAATAAATCTTTACTCGTGTTATGGACCATCCTCATATGCCGAGACATATATCCAGCAGATATTATAGAACCGCACACATGACATGCTTCTTTAATGTGAACACATAATCTATGCCGTTCTAATAAACTCTTGATGGCTGCACTATAATCGCACTCTTGGCAGCTAAAGACTCTACCCCTTAGAGGGTGAGAACGACGCATGTGTCTCTTTAAGTATTCGACACTCGAGAATACTTTACTAGGACAATAACCACATTGTAGTCGACGTTGACTGTGACAGGCTTCATAATGTCTTATGATATGGAATCGCCGTTGGTGACAATAATCACACTTATTACATTTTAACATACTTTCCTCTCCTGATATATTCACTTAAGCAATATTCTCTATAAAAGTTTCAGATTTTTTAGGGAAACACATTTGGAAAACTTCATCATATGATGCTGCCAGTCACTTTCTCAGTACTTTCTCAGTGCTAGTCATCTTGTACTTTACTAAGATACGATTATTTTTGATACTGCTGTACATGTTTTTGTGCTAAAAACTTATGTTGAGTCTAGAGGCCAAACAATAACAACACGTTTTTTATTGTTATCAATAGTCAATTATCAATTATCAATAGATTGAGATTGCTTTTTATGCATTTCTCGAAAGCCTAGATTTAGAGTAAGTATATTTCGCTTTTATTGTGGATTGAAGATAGAACTAATACATACAAATATATATCATTGTTACTTTATACTTAAATGTTGGATTAATTTTAGTAAATGTAGTTTCACGTAATACATATGTATTTGTATGTGCTATTATTGTTTCTTCATATATGTAGGTACATTGCTACAGAGCGTGTATTTACAAATTTGCAAAGTAAAAATGAATTCATCTCATCATTGCTATTTCAAAATTACTATTATTTTACTAATTTATTAGAACAAAACTATTTTTGTTGAATACCTTTCTCATTTATATAATGTAAGATTCTCATTATAACATAATTAAAATTTTATATTTCACTAGTAAATAATCCTACAATAATAACTATACTATACAATATATACTATAATAATAATAATAACTTATTCAACTACGGAAAATAAATTGATATTATTTCGTTTTATAGATAAATATCGGTAATTTTTCATAGTTTTTTAGTTTATAATTTAGAAATGGTACAAATAAAAACCGCCGCCAAGCCAGCGTTTTTATTATTTGTAATCTTTAATATTTACAATATATAGAAATAGTAAACGATGTTTACAATAAGTGAACTAGTTCGGCTACTATACTCTTTGACACTGGACAGTAATGATATAATTGTAACTATAATTTTCTAACACAACTTTTTCAACAATAATTATATACATATTTCCATTTTATACAAAAATGATGACTCTTACATCAGTAATTTCTTATAAAATGCTAGTAAAATATTGTAATATGGACTTATGTTAAAAACAAAAACAATGTACAGAAAACTTCCATTTATGTTAGTTTACGTATGTATAATATTTTAAAACTCTGCATGGGAGTTTTTTTCCTAATGTGAAAAATAATTTCTGGTGCAATGTAATTAAGGCAAAATTGCTCTAACTTTTTAACTATCATCGATCATGTTGCTTTATCCGTAGAAACTGTTACAAGTTGATTGCGTACGGTGTGTGGGCTATGCCATCATAGAAATAGACGTTCTCATGACTCAATTCTATATTTTGTCATCAATGTGGTCAGGTGACAGACTGTATCAAAACACTACCACGTGTTTTGACGTGAGATAGATGACTATCTCTGTGTTGCTTTTGATATACGTTATATTCAATTCATATATTTATATACATATGATGTAATTTTATGTAACATCATATAAATGTAACATCATTAAATGTTGTTAATATAAATCTTGTTAACATCAAGAAAACGAATCATGATGAATATATATATATACTAGCAAACGTACCCGTCTTTGACGGAATCAAAAATTCTATTATACTTGGTATTCCAAAATATCAATTATAGTATTATACTAATACTACAATTAGAAGTTATAGAATAGTAGAAAATACCATTATTAGTACAGTGCTAAAAAAAAGCCTCTGTATACAAAGATTAGATTTTAAGTTAGACATACACAAATCTACAATCAATGTTTCAGCTTTATATGTCTTATGGTAGCAATATTTTGTGGACAAACCGACAGACAGAAATTATTCTAAGGGTACATGTGGCTACTCTGAAGTATGAAACGTAAAGAAAACTTGAAATGAGTTAGTTCTAATTAACGTGCTCCTAGTCAAAAGCTAGCACGCAAGCCACTGGGCTACTCTGGTTCCATACCTTACTTTATTACCAGTGTTTATATTACGCAAATATTAAATTAAAAAAAAATATTTTTGTTGTGTTTATTTATAATACATTTGCACTACTGTCATCGGCGAGCAAGCAAGCTACTGGCAACCCTGGCTAGATCCCTTACTTTATTACCATCATTTATATTATCCACATTTTAAATTCAAAAAAAAATATTTGTTTGTTACATTTATTTATAATACATTTGCACTACTGTCATCGGCGATCACGCAAGCCACTGGGCTACTCTGGTCCCATACCTTACATTATTACCAGTGTATTTATTAAGCAAATATTAAATTAAAAAAAAGTTGACAGTTATATATAATACATAGCAAACGTACCGTCTTTGACGGAATCAGAAGTTCCTGTTTTGGTTTATTGCCGTGTGCCTATTGCCTTTCGGCTATACCACGGAGGAATCAGAAGTTCCGTCATTTTTGGTATTTCAAAATGTCATTAGAAATTATAGAATAGTAGAAAATACCATTATTACTACAGTGTTAAACAAATGCCTCCAGCTTATACACTACATTAGCTGTCTGTCCTTCAGGTTCATGGTAGAAGAAAGAGTTGAAACCTCTGACCGTTGAGCATGTAAACTACATTTGACCATGTGAGAAAAACTTGGTTTTGCTACCTTGTATTCCTGCGTTAGATGAAGTCTCCCTTTGCGACTTAGTTAACGTCATTGCGAAATAGACTCTGACCCGACTTTGCAATCATTTCAACGTAAACAGACAGTGGCTCGGAATCAATGGTATGTGAAGTATACACACAGACTCCCCAATACCACATCCAGTCATTATGTCCCGCCTCTATGGCATATCTGTGTAGAGCACGAACTCAGAGTCGTGTCCCGTTGCACAGTTTGGGGCACTCATGTTTCGTAACATGAAATTTGTTACTGCTACTAAATTGTAGCATGATTGGTGCTCTACTTTAAGTTTTTACTCATGAGCAAGCAGTCCAGGAGAAATAAATTCAGAGTCAAGAAATTCAATTAGATAATGAACTGCTTCTTCGTCACTAATCCAATCTCTTTACTGGCTTGTAAGTTCTTTCCTCGGCTTCATATAGCGTAAGAACTTGTTTGTTGATTTTTCCTCCCTGTTCATATTAAGAGTTGAGAATTGCTCGTTTACAAAACATTTATTCTCAATAGATAGTACATCCTTAACTCTGTGAAACACCATTTCAATGATGTCAAATCGCAATATATTCATATGCTCAATTGAAATTAAAATCAACTAACAATACCTACTTGCCACACCTGTGTATTTTCAAAACAAACTTGTCTGTGAAGTTAGGAAAATACAGCTAAAAGCCCCATAACTTCGCTTCTGTACTGAATTAATAATCTATTTAGAGCCCATATTTTAAGTTAGGCACACACAAATCCAGTGTCAATGTTTCAGCTCGCTATGTCTTATGGTGGCTGAGTTTACTTGTGACAAACATTTTTGCGTTAAACGTCCATAACTTCACTTCTACGTTGAATTTCCAATCAATTCATAGCCTATATTTTAAGTTAGACCTACACAAATCTACTGTAAAAGTTTCAGCTTTATATGTCTTATGGTAGCTGAGTTTACCTGTGACAAAGTTTTGCGGACAAACAGACAAACCGACAAACCGACAAACCGACAAACCGACAAACCGACAGAAATTTTTTTAAGGGTGGATTCGGTTTCTCCAATGTATGAAACGTAAAGAAAACTTGAAATGAGTCAGTTCTAAGCAATGTACAGACAAAATCATTATTTTATTTATAAAGATATATATATATATATATCTATAATTAAAGTTTATATAGACGCAGTTAGTTCTTCAGGTTCAAATTAAACTCTCCTTGTCAAAGTTTTAATTTTTATTAAAACCTTTTTTAATAGGCAGTAGTATAACCATACAAACAGAAAAAACTAAGTATTACATTACAATTTAATATTCTTATTTATTGTGTTACAGTGTTTTATTCTTCTGCCTATAAACTTCAATTTTGTTTCTATTTCCCGGTCGATACATATAACTATATATATACAAATTCACTGATAAAACGAAATACGATCCAAACTGGACACAATACGAGTTCGAGATTAACAAAGAGCAACACACAAAGTGTTGGTTTGTGTGTTGCTCTTTGTTAATCTCGAACTCGTATATATATACAAATATATATTCGATATTTCGACATTCGTCATTATCAGGAAGAAGAGTAATAAGTACAGGCGATGAGAAGGAAACTGCAACCCAATAAGAATTAATCCTCTATATATCTAAACTATATTGACAAAAAGGACACACAGATATGAAGCAGGAACTCACTGGTATATATTGACAGCAACGTCAAATCGAAAATTAGAGACAGTAATTGTGTGCTTTTAATTTCTCTAGGATTCTTTTTATATATTGAACTCTGTTTGAACGTTTCTTGTCATATTTCCAACGAAAAAGTATATACTCATATAAATATATTTACAAAAACAGACCTTTCTCCCCTTGATTTTTATCCTTGGTATGTTGGTGTATGGAGAGATGGCGATTACATTTCATAGTCAATGTTCAGCTGAGAAATGACAGGGTGTCAGCAGACGAAAAAACCCTGTCCTTCGGCTGTATAATAAAAGCACTAGTTTCAACTTTTTAAGACATAATAGTTTGGAGACAAAAAGGAAATTTACAGAAATAATATTAACACCAATTAAAAATGAAATAATTTTATTTCAGGATTAGACAATGATAATGCAAGTATTTCCTACGGATAACATTTCAATACAAACACTTCCTGTTGTCCAGTCGTATTCATTTCACAGTGTTCAAGTATCAGACACTCTTCATATGTTGGTTCTGCATATGCCTTGCAAAATTACGTTTAAAATTCGTTTTAAATGAACAATAAAATCAACCAAACACAACCTTTTGGCCATTATGATTTCGCAAAACATGAGCTCTTAATGATATTTTAGAGGATGATTGAAAACTGCAGTCAAGACATTTATATAGTCCATATTTATGTGTGCAGTCGATATGCATTGTAAAACTACCTCTATGATTTGTTTTATATGAACAATAAAAACAAGAAAATTCAGCGTTTTGACCTTTATGAATTCGCATAACATGAGTTCTTAATGTTCCCCTAGAAGATGTTTGAAGACTGCAGTCCTGACATTTATATATTTTATACAGATGTCTATGCACTATATGTTTTTTCAGATAATGCTTCCAGACACTCTTGAAAGGGCACAAAGCACAGTAATAAGTTATTTCAAATGGTCTATGAGCACTGTAAACATGTTGCTGAAACATTTCACTATTTTTACAAACCTTTTTGCATATGCAACACTGAAACTCTGATTGATTCCTATGTTTTAAATTCAAATGACTGAAATATATATCATTTCTGTTACTCGTATAACTACAAAAAGAACAGCTGAAAATGACTTTGGAAGAGTGCTCCCATTTTCTGTGCTTGTTCAAATGATATGTAGATTTAAATGCCTTGTTATAAGAGACATTTTTTGTATGTGAAGAATAAAAGTAAACATATGCAAGTACATTCGTAGGTTTTCTATATACACTAAAGCGTAACTCATTAGGTAACCTATGGATCAGGACATCTAAGAAGGTCGTATTACCACTTACTTCTTCTTCAATCGTGAATTTGATTGTCGGCACTAATGATTTCAATTTTATTAGGAAATCATCTGTATTAAAAGAATTCGGACTAATGCATAGTACATCGTTAACATATCTATACCATTTAACATTTTTGGGCAATATTAAGCTTAACATTTTACTCTCAAAAAACTCCATGTATAAATTACTTAGAAGGGGGGATAAACAGTTACCCATAGCAAGACCAAATTTTTGTATATAATAATTATTTTCAAATTGAAAATGACAATCTACCACACATAACTTAATTAACTCTATTATAGTGGTAGATGGAAGGGGAAGGGAATAATTAATTAATTCCTCCTGGAGTAAGCTCAACAGATCAGTTACAGGTACATTAGTAAAAGAGACTTCACATCGAAACTAATTAATCTATAATTTTTGTTCATGTTGACTCTTTTTACTTTACTATAAGTAAAGTATAGTGATCGTGAAAAAATTCGATCTCGAGATTTTGACGGAATTACATGTTTTGAGGTCCCAGAAGTCGTTTTATGAAGTTTTGATCAAGTTGATATTTTACACAAAAATGGGCCCCATAGGGAAGAAGATCCCTATCGTTTGGGAAGTATTATGCATGATGGGAAAGTCACTTTTTTTGCCAAAAACCGTTTTTTTTTTAACATTCATTTCTCCTAAACTGATAACCCTAGAGTTTTGAATTTTTGACATTATCTTTGAGGTTATAAATGAAACAAACGAAAAATATATTCAGAATTTTAAAACAACGGAAAATATTTTTTTTTTTCAATAAAATGTACAAATTTTGACTTATAATTCAATCTCAAAGCTTGTGAGAGCGATACAAGCCAGACTGTTTGACGGACAAGAATGAAACTATGCCTATAAATAGAATATTATGTGTAGAATGAGTTAAGATATTTTTTTCCAAAATTACATTCGCTAATGGGGCGTTACAGTACAACTTCTGTTTTCAGAAAATGTTTTTTTGACGCTATACGGCTGATTAAAAAATAATGAAAATTTGACCATAAATGGAACAAAAAATTAGCAATTCCCAAAAAAAAAATGTTGAAGTTTCAGTTATGGGAAAGAGCAATAACACTATAAAAACTGTTTGTTTATCTTAGACTATGAGATCACCTGCTATACTTGTCGATTTTTTTATATTTTTTTTCATTGTTTACATTGACTTAGAAATTTTTTGAGCGATTCCACTGAGATAAAATTGATATTTATAAAGGAACAATTTAAATTGTTTATTGACTTATATGAGATGTAAGAGGAATAATATTGTTGCATGTAAAAAAATCACCGCCAATAAACATAAATAAATTACCTTTGTCTTCCATGGCATGATGGATTTGTCTCATAAAATGCTTTAATAAATCTATATATTGCACTCTTGAGCAAAACTTAATATCAGTTACAATTACATTATAATGTAGTATGTTTCCATGATATTGAAATGTAATGAATGGACTCTTTCCTCAAGAAAGAGGACTTATGTTTGTTGAGAAATATCCAATTTTTTTTTACCACTCTAGTCTAATAGTTCATTAATATTTTTTTCAAAAATTAGAAGCTCCCAACTATAAACGATTTAAATTATATTGAATAGCTGGCTTTGACTTCGATTTGAGTATGTAAACTGGCTAATTACTAATATATTTTTTCTCAATATACATTCATAGCAAACTTAAACAGAGTACAGAAGGCAGGAAAAGGATACCACTCACTCAGAAAAAATTCGTATATATGATATTTGACAAAGGGGAAGGAAAATAATCTTATTAAATACTAAGAAGGCATAAAATTCCCAGTATAATAATTCTATAAAAGACCGAAAATGTAAAAGATAATTCAAAATTGAAATCTTTAGTTTAGAGATTAATAAATGTAATTGTCGTACTAATTTAATTATAATTCATCTTAAAGAAACATTTTTTCTTCGATTTTTATGATGTTTTTCAGAGAAACTAAGGGTATTTTCCTGTTTAAAATTTGAGAATTTTACTTTAATATTCAATGTAGAAGGATGTCAAGTAAACGATGTAAGAAATCCACTGGCTTTTTGAACAAAAGCCATGTTCTCTTGTAGGAGAATATTTCGTTTCAAGAAATGACCACTTTGGTTTTTCAAAAAATGTTATTACTGCTGTAGTTATACTAATGAAATTATTTACATCAGCGGTGTGATGTACCAAAAATAAGGTTATATATTGATATATCCTTCAATCACTATCAGTACTACCTCAGGAATGAAAGACTAATAATCATATCCCATTTAGATGTTTACATTATGCTTAAATGAGACGTTATGTGTAATATACTCAAGAAATGTGATATTAAGTTACTTATAGTAAAGATGAGTGTAGGCTACTCCAGTTTTTTAATTTTCTAATTCAATCAACATTGTTTTTTATATGGCAGCCTGAAATTTTTTCAATTAATGGGCTTAAAACACTTACTAAACATTCGGACAAGCCATATGATGCTGAACCAACCGAACTCACAATCAAACGTATTGGGTAATTATCTTTATGTGTCTTGATCAACCCGTACATATATAGCAAAGAAGGGGATTTTGATATAAATTTAGTAATAAGTTCGGGTTGATTTTTTAAGATAGTTTTAATTTTTTTAATTAAAGAACTATTAACCCTTTCCAAAGGATTAGACCTTAACTTTGTATACACTTTCATTTTTTAACATATTGTCTATTTTATCGACGTAATCTTTTTTATTTAATATTACTGTTACTTTAGATTTATCGGCTTTAGTGATTTTTATGGTATTATCTTCTTACAGCTTATAATAAGCATAGGAACATTAACAACATCAGTTTTTTATGAAACACCGTATACCATGCCCTTTAAAATATTTAAATTATCGATATCTATATTATTTAACTTTTCAGCTTTAGAAAAACCCTTAGCCACCTGAACGTAATTTAAATTATTACTTTTAGCAACAAAATTTAAACCATATCCTAATGCTGCTACTGCATTATTATCTAATATTCTGCCTAATAAATTAAGATCTAATTTTTTATTTTATTCCAGGGCCTATTGTCAATTAAGCTCTGAAGTTTTTTATTATGTACTTTAGAAAAATTTTTACATACCTTTCTAAGTTGCCAATAAATATAATCAAATACTGAGTTTTGTTACGCACCGAATCACCAAAAGCTAATTTCACATTATTCCGGCACAAAAAATGTTTTTTTTTTGCAACAAAGAATGAAAATTATCAAAAGGGCCTTCACAAATATTTAGCAATCATTTAGGAATAAGAGATTTAAGTGTTACCTTTTCACTTAACATATCAGTTAAAAATTTATTTTTAGTTTTAATTAATGGCCCTTTGTCAAGCTAGACAAACAATTTTTCACTACAGGGACGAAGAAAGGAAAAAGATGACAGAAATACGAGTAGGTATCGAACATGGTTTCCATCGATAAAAATATTAACTATATATATATAATATAGTTAATATTTTTATCGATGAAAACCATGTTCGATACCTACTCGTATTTCTGTTATATATACATTTGGGTTTATATATATATGTATATATCTACTCGATATTTCGACATTCGTCATTATCAGGAAGACAGTACGAAGTACTGGTGATGAGAAGGAAACCAAAACTTAATAAGAAGTAATCCTCTATATATCTAAACTATATTGACAAAAAGGACACACAGATATGAAGCAGGAACTCACTTGTATATATTGACGGCCTCGTCAAACCGAAAATTAGAGACTGTAACTGTGTGCTTTAAATTTTTCTAGGGATCTTTTTCTACATTGTACTCTGCTTGTTCCTTTCGTGTCGTATTTTCAACGAATAAGTATATATGCATATAAATATATTTACAAAAATAGACCTTTCTCCCATTGATTTTCTTTCTAGGTATGTTGGAGTATGAAGGCTTGGTGGTATCATTTCATAGTCAATATTCAGCTGAGAAATGACAGGGTGCCAGCAATAGAAAGAACCCTGTCCTTCGGCTGTATAATAAAAGTACTAGTTACAACTTCTTTAAGACATAATAATTTGGAGACAAAAAGGAAATTTACAGAACTTAAATTAACACCAATTAATAATCAAATAAGTTTTATTTCAAGATTAGACAATGATAATGCAAGTATTTCCTACGGATAACATTTCAATACAAACACTTCCTGTTGTCCAGTCGTATTCATTTAACAGTGTTCAAGTATCAGACACTCTTCATATGTTGGTTCTGCATATGCCTTGTAAAACTACTTCTATAATTAGTTTTAAATGAACAATAAAGACAACAAAACTCAACCTTTTGACCTTTATGAATTCGCATAACATGAGATCTAATTGCTCCCTCAGACGATGTTCGAAAACTGCAGTCACGACATTTATGTATTCCATATTGATGTTTACAATCTATATGCTTTATAAGACTAACTTTATGATTTGTTTTAAATGAACAATAAAAACAACAGAACTCAACCTTATGACCTTCATGATTTCGCATCACATGAGTTCTTAATGTTCCTTTAGACGATGTTTGAAAACTGCAGTCACGACATTTATATATTCCATATCGATGTTTACACTCTATATGGTTTATAAGACTAACTTTATGATTTGATTTAAATGAACAATAAAAACAAGAAAAATATCCTTTTTGATCATTGTGATATCGCAAAATATGTGATCTCAAAAGTTTCTTAGACGATGTTTGAAGGCTGCAGTTCTGACATTTATATATTCCATATCGATGTTTATTCTCTATATGAATTCGCAGATTGTGTTTCCGGACACTCTTGAAAGGGCACAAAGCACAGTAAAAAGTTATTTTAAATGGATTATGAGCAGTGTAAACATGTTGCTGAAATATTTCACTATTTTTACAAACCTTTTTGCATATGCAACACTGAAACTCTGATTGATTCCTATGTTTTAAATTCAAATGTCTGAAATATACATCTTTTCTGTTACTCGAATAACTACAACTAGAACAGCTGAAAATGACTTTGGAAGAGTGCTCCCATTTTCTGTGCTTCTTCAATTGATATCTAGATTTAAATGCCTTCTTACATGACTTGCAAGTATATTTATTCACTAACTTAGAATGTTTAGAAAGTTCATGCCTCAAAAGATATTGATTCGTCTTTGTTTCATACGAACAATTCTTACACTTAAAACTTTTTCCAGAATGCAGATATTTAAAATGACAGGATAAGTCTATCTTGTTAGACGACAAATAGCTACATAAACTACATTTCAATAAATCTTTACTCGTGTTATGGACATTCGTCTTATGCCGTTCTAATAAACTCTTGGTGCCTGCACTATATTCGCACTCTTGGCAGCTAAAGACTATATCCCCTACAGGATGAAAACGACGCATGTGTTGCTTCAAATATTCTACACTCGAGAATACTTTAGTAGGACAAAGGCAACACTGTAGTCGACGTTCACTGTGACGGCCTCCATAATGTCTTATCATCTCCGATTGTCGTTGGTGACAATATTCACACTTATTACATTTGAACATACTTTCCTTTCCTGATATAATCACTCTAGCAATATTATCAATAAAATATTCAGATTTTTTGGGGAAACACCCTACATATTTGAAAAACTTCCTCATATGCTCCTGCCAGTCACTTTCTTCACTGAACTGCTGATGGCAGCAGTAGCACTGATACACATCTTCAGTGGCATCAGTATCCCTGATGTATGTCAATGTCTTTCTAGTTTCCTCAATTCTTCTCAGCATTACTGAAGATCCTTCCTTATCATTACTACTATATCGACCTATATTTTCATCACTACAAGGCAATGCAGTTCTTAAATCATTCTCTATCAGAGCTGTTTCTGTTCGTTTTTCCAAACTGTTAAACCCCCCACTGCTATCTTCTGCCTTCACATAAAAGTTGACAGTATTGTAACAGTCACTACTCGTTATTACATCCCTGACTTCTTCTTTTATATTGCAACATTTAGTATCGTCCTTTTCATATTTCATAACGTCTTGTGATTTTGTGTCTATGCTGATGCTCTGGTAATTATCACAATTGGTTACCTCATTATCTTTTTCTGCCTTTATGTTGATGCATAATGAATTAGCTATGTTATCCCTACATATTGTTATCAGATCATTTTCTGTTGGTTCCTCCAAAGTCTTAAACTCACCACTGTTATCTTCTGCTTTCACATATAAGCTGATAGTATTGCAACAGTCACTACTCGTTATGACATCACTGACTTCTTCTTCTATATTGGAACATACAGTATCGTCGTGTTCATTCTTTACAACATCTTCTGATATTGAGTCTATTCTACTGCTCTGGTAAGTATCACCATTGGTTTCCTCATTATCTTCTTCTGTCTTTATGTTGATGCATAATGTATTAGCTATGTTATTCCTGATGACATCATCGCAGTCTTTTCTTGCTTTATCTTGCCGTTAGCTGTGTTCTCATACTTGACTTTGCTGATTACACTCTGGTTCTCCGTGTCTACTGAAGTTCTGCACTTCCTTTAGGATATCACTACTAATTAAAGCCTTTTGATTTCACAATGTCAATGAGTTTGACTTGAACATCCTTTAGTCTGCCAGCATGCATTCTCCAGTCTGCACCTAAAAATCAACACTCAACATTAAGCAACTACGATACAGTAAAATGACATTAGAATAAAAACAAGACATTACTGGAAATGACTTATAAATTATACAAACAAGTTTGCATGACTGGTAAAAAAATATAGACGATAAATATAAATAGAATTGTATGTCTATTGTACTAGCTTGTCTATCATAGAATGATCAGTAATAATCATTATAAGCAATCTTGAAAGTAGAAATAAACGTTAAATAAAAAAAAATGAAATGAAATGAAATTTCAATGAATTATTTGTCTAAATAACCACAGCAGTGAAAAAAAGTTTCTTACCTTTTTTAAGCAGGATGGAACACAAAATTTAATTAGATTATGAATCTAACTATGAATATAACAGTGGGAGGAGGTTCCACACAGTGTTGTATGACATCTTTTTCAAAGTGAGACTATGTTCTGTATATTTTTACTAGTAATTCTCCAAAACATGCCGTTCTTATTTTTGTTTATTCTTTGAGTGCATATTTGATCAATTTTATTAATACTACTTAGTCCAAATATAAGTAAAATAAATATATCAATATGTGGTTATATCTGACAAGTTGTTTCTACTTGTAATAATTCCTGGTAAATAAATTGAATTGTTTACATTCATATTAATATGTAATGAATATTTAAGGAAAGCCTACGACATGCATGGCTTATTGAGAAGGGTAGTTTATCCTTTTATTTAGATATATATGTATTTAAGTTATAACAAAGCTATCATAAAATTAGACGCTTACATGAATTAATTCTATATTTCTACAACATTGATTTGAGGTGACAGACTGTATTGAAACACTACCTTACAGTGGAAAATTTCGTCTCCTGAAGAGGGCAGAGTATTCTCAATATATGGGCGAGATATTGCTATGACTATCTATGCGGTTTTTTTAAACATTATATTTAATTCATATATATATATATATACAAATATACAAATTTAATGTTTATGAGGACACGGTGACTTCTTAACGTTGTAATTATACTCTCATTGCCAACGCATCAGTTATTACTTAAAACCTTTTTCATAGGAAAAACTATGAACTTTTCAAATAGAAAAACTAAGTATTATATTATGATTTAATGTAATACTTAGTTTTTCTGTTTCAAAATTATATTTTTCTTCCTATGTAAAAGGTTTTAAACAGAAACCCAAACATTGGCTTTAAGAGCTTAATGTGAATATGAAAAACTGACGGATCTCTGATATTATTTAACTTTGTATCTCTTTCACGGTCGATATTTTTATCCATATATACATATATATTGTTAAATGTGCCCCAGCTTCCGCATTTACGACTTTCATATTAAGCTGTATCTTTTTAGACAGTCTGTCGAATTGAAGGTAGTAATTCTCAAAGAAGTTAAAGAGCCTTGACCAATAGTAGCGATTGGAGCAAGTTATCCCGGGAACAATATCCCGGACCTTAAGAATAGCCACCTTGTTTACAAGTACAACTGTAATAAAGGGATCTGTGAAGCCCTTCCTACTTATTACATAGCATTTACTACAAACAAACTCAGGAGACTGGAACAGCATAGTTTGGAATTATACATTTAAACAAAATATGCCTCCAAAAAGATTTGGTGTCTACCTATACTAATATATATATATATATATATATTGTTGAAACGTGCCACAGCTTCCGTTTTTACAACTTTCAAATTAAACTGTATCTTTTTAGACAGTCTGTCGAATTGAAGGTAGTAATTCCCAAAGAAGTTAAAGAGCCTTGACCAATAGTAGCGATTGGAGCAAGTTATCCCGGGAACAATATCCCGGACCTTAAGAATAGCCACCTTGTTTACAAGTACAACTGCAATAAAGAGATCTGTGAAGCCCTTCCTACTTGTTACATAGGGTTTACTACAAACAAAGTCAGGAGACTGGAACAGCATAGTTTAAAAGTTTTCATTTCAATAAAATATACCTCGAGGAAGATTTTATTTCTACCTATCCTAATATATATATATATATATATATATATATATATATATATATAGGTGTGTTCTCTAATCGGGGTTCGGTCAATTTTCCAGGATAAAAAATCAAACTCTCGTTGCCAACGTTTCGGTTTTATTTAAAACCTTTTTCATAGGCCTACAAACAAAGGATAATAAGAAATCACATATCAACATCAAACATATACACAATATGAAAATGGATTGTTACAACTCATGAATATTACAAGCAGAAATATTTCAGAGATACATAAGACAATATTAATTACAGAAGTAGAATTTTTTAACTAAGAAAATGAAATTTACATTATTTAAAGGAACAACAATGTTAGCCGGACAAAACCTTCGACTAGACTAATAAGATAACATTACAAATAACCTCAACACTGTTCACTCAAGGGAACTAAATAAATCAAATTTCACTAAACCTCAGCACAACCCTCCAGAATATATATTACTTAAATTAGTAATATCACTTCTATGATTAATCGAACTTAGATCCTTTTTAATATATAACATCTCAAGTGTCTTCCTTCTTTGCTCATCTTTTTCTTTTTCTATTACAGTTGTATCTTCAAAATCGAACGTGTGACCTTCGTTTATTGCATGCCCAGCTAAGGCTGTTGCGTTACTTTTATTAGTTCTTATGGAATAATTATGTTGGTACAACCTTTCTTTGAGAAAACGACTAGTTTCACCATAGTAACACTTGTCACAGTCTTTACATTTGATGGCATAAATGAGGTTACTTTGTAACTCCTTCGGTATTTTTTCTTTCAAATTTGAAAATAAAGATTTATTTTTTCTTTTATTATAAAATGCCAGTGTAACTTCAGGTACGTTTCGTTTGAACACTTTTCTAATTGATTGTGATAAGCCCTCAACATAAGGAAATTTGAAATACTTCCTATTTATAAGTTCCAGTTCAGCATGATCTTCATTTGAATGTGCTGGTTGCTGTCTTAAATATCTTAACCAATATCGTTCAACTAAGTTCTTCGGATAACAATTTTTCTGTAACAATAATTTCACCCTTTTCTTATTTTCATTTAAAAAACATGGACTACTTATTTCAATAACTTTTTTAACCAAATTTTGGACGCAATTTAATTTTTGGTTTATAGCATGAGAAGAATGGTAGTTCAGGATTCTTGCAGCACTGGTAGGTTTTTTAAACCAATCCGTTAAGATATTGCCATTTTCACCTCTTATAACTTTCACATCTAAGAATGGCAGATTTCCATCTTTCTCTACTTCACAAGTGAATTGTAGACGATTATGAAAAGAATTAAATACATTTAATACATTCTCTTCTTCTCCCTTTTCAATAATTAAAAACAAATCGTCCACATATAATTTAATAAATTTCACCTTCGTACCTAATTTATTGATACTGTTTTCCAATAGTTCAATCATAACTATATTTGCGAGAACTGGTGAAATTGGTGATCCCATTGGTAATCCATATTTTTGTTTATAAATAGTACATCAAAGGTGAAATACCTTGCTTCACATATAAGGTCCAGTATAGAAAGAAAACCTTTTTCGACATTCCAACCTGTGAACTAATCTTATTCCACTGTTTATTTACTAAATCAAATGCTAGATCTAAAGGTATATTAGTAAACAACGACTGAACATCTAGTGAAATCATAATTACGTCATCAATTAGTATTTGATTTGAAAGGGCTTGTTTGAATTCTAATGAATTTTTTACATTCAATTCATTCTTGTTAGTAATGTAACTAAGATATTTCTCTATATATTTAGACAGTTCATATAGTTGGACTTCCAATGAACGACACGATAGGACGGAGAGGAAAACCTGGCTTGTGTAGCTTCACTAAACCATATATTCTTGGTGCTATTCCATTGTAAGATTTTAATTTCGAAGCTTGACGTAGATCTATACATAGTGTCTTCTTCAGTTCATCAACTATCTTGTTTACTTTATTTCGTAATGTTGATGAAGGATCTCTTCTTGTAATTGAATATGTTTCACTATCTTCTAAGAGAGTTTTCATTTTTCTTTATACTCTTCTTTTTGATTATCACAGTATTACCAGATTTGTCACTTTTACAAACCACAATTTCTCTATGTTCTCTTAAAAACTTATAAGTTTTCTTATAGCAACTTTCTATACATGCATTTTGCCTTTTTAATCGATTTGAAAAATTATTTAATCGGTTTCCGTGGTTTGTAATTATATTTACACATTGGCTTCTAATGGAATAGCACGAATACGAACAGGCAGGAAAAATCAACAAACAATTTCTACCGAGGAAAGAACTTACAAGTCAGTAAACAGATTGGATTAGTAATGAAGAAGCAGTTCATTATATAATTGAATTTCTTGACTCTGAATTTATTTCTCCTGGACTGCCTGCTCATGAGTAAAAACTTAAAGTAGGAGAACCAATCCTGCTGCAATTTAGTAGTAGTAACAAATTTCATGTTACGAAACATGAGTGCCATAAAACTGTGCAACGAGACACGACTCTGAGTTTATGCTCTACACAGATATGCCATAGAGGCGGACATAATGACTGGATGTGGTATTGTGGAGTCTGTGTGTATACCACACATACCATTGATTAAGAGCCACTCTCTGTTTCCGTTGAAATGATTGCAAAGTCCTGTCAGAGTCTATTTCGCAATGACGTTAACTAAGTCGCAAAGGGAGACTTTTATCTAACTCAGGAATTCAAGTTAGCGAGACCAAGTTTTTCTCACATAGTCAACAGCAGTTTACTTGCTCAAGAGTCAGAAGAACTGTTTGTTCTTCCATGAACCTGAAGGACAGACAGCTAATGTGGTGTATACAGAGGCATTTTTTTAACACTGTACTAATAATAGTATTTCCTACTATTCTATAATTTCTAATTATAGTATTAGAATATATAATAGTATAATTGATATTTTGGAATACCAAGTATAATAGAATTTTTGATTTCGTCAAAGACGGGTACGTTCGCTACTACTATATAAAGTAAATAAAATTACAAATTTATAAATAAAATTACATCAACGATCCCCTAGGTTTCAAACGCCTACTTTGAGAGAAACTGCTCTAAGCCTACACCAAGTTCTGTAGTTTTTTACTACTAATTATTATAAACATTCTGATTTTACTTTCGTATGTTTTTGGAATGCGTATTTGATCAATTTTATTAGTACTATTCCAAATTTAAGTAAAATAAATATAGCATCAGGTGGTTATATCTCACTTCTTTCTACTTGTAATAACTCCTGGTAAATAAATTGGATTATTTATCTATATTATGTCTGATTCTTAATTCGATTTTCGGACTTCAATATGTAATGAATATATAAGGAAAGTGAACGACATGTATAGCTTATTGAGAAAGGTAGTAATATCCTTTTATTCAGATATATATGTATTTAAATTATAACAAAGCATTATAGCAATAGACGTTGTCATGACTCAATTCTATATTTTGTCATCATTGTGTTCTTGTGACAGATTGTATCAAAACACTACCTTTCAGTGGGATATTTCTTCTCCTGAAGAGGACGGACGAATGTCGATAGATGCAAAATATGACTATCTTTGTGTTGTTTTTTTTATACGTTATATTCAATTCATATATATATATATATGATCAAACCACAATAAGAAATGGGAAAACAACACTAAGATCTTTCAACCGTAACAAGCGGTCTTCGTCAGAGTCAAAAACCCAGAGTCAACAGTTGAGTTTTTGACTCTGACGAAGACCGCTTGTTACGGTTGAAAGATCTTAGTCTTGTTTTCCCATTTCTTATTGTTGTTTGATCATTGATTCTTATTTCACGTGTTTATGTGAAATCTTTATATATATATATTAAAATTAAAGTTTATATAGACGCACTTAGTTCTTGAGGTTCAAATTAAACTCTCACTACCAACATTTTGTTTTGTATTATAACCCTTTTTTATAGGCAGTAGTATAAACATTCAAACAGAAAAACTAACTATTACATTACAATTTAATATACTTATTTATTCTGTTACAGAGTTTTATTCTTTTCCTATGTATTAGGTTTTTAAGAAAAAACTGACAATGACAGTTTAATGTCAATCTCAAGAAATCTTGGATTTCGGATAAACTTCAATTTTGTTTCTATTTCCCGGTCGATACATTTAACTATATTTATAAATATCTAATCGATATTTCGACATTCGTCATATTCAGGAAGAAGAATGCAAAATATTGGCGATGAGAAAGAAACCAAAACTCAATAAGAAGTAATCCTCTATATATCTAAACTATACTGACAAAAAGGACACACAGATATGAAGCACGAACGCACTGCTATTTATTGACGGCCTCGCCGAATAAATTTGAAACTGTACGTGTGTACTTTTAATTTCTCTAGGTTCTCTTTATACATTGAACTCTGTTCGTTTCGTGTCGAATTTCCAACGAAAAAGTATATATTCAGATATATATTTACAAAAATAGACCTTTCTCCCTTGATATTTTTCCTTGGTATGTTGGAGTATGGAGGGTTGGCGGTCACATTTCATAGTCAATGTTCAGCTGAGAAATGACAAGGTGTCAGCAAACGAAAGAACCGTGTCCTTCGGCTGTATAATAAAAGTACTAGTTACAACTTCTTTAAGATATAATCGTTTGGAGACAATAAGGAAATTTACAGAAATAAAATTAACACCAATTAATAATCAAGTAAGTTTTATTTCAAGAATAGACATTGATAATGCAAGTATTTCCTACGGATAACATTTCAATACAAACACTTCCTGTTGTCCAGTCGTATTCATTTCACAGTCTTCAAGTATCAGAGACTCTTCATATGTTGGTTCTGCATATGCCTTGCAAAATTACGATTAAACTTTGTTTTAAATGAACAATAAAAAGAACCAAACACAACTTTTTAACCTTTATGAATTCGCATAACATGAGCTCTTAATGTTCTTTTAGAGGATGTTTGAAAACTGCAGTCACGACATTTATATAGTCCATATTGATGTGTACAGTCTATATGCGCTGTAAAATTACCTCTATGATTTGTTTTATAAGAACAATAAAAACAAGAAAATTCAGCCTTTTCACGTTTATGAACTCGCATAACATGAGTTCTTAATGTTCCCCTAGACGATGTTTGAAAACTGCAGTCACGACATTTATATAGTCCATATTGATGTTTACTCTCTATATGAATTTGCAGATGTTGTTTCCGGACACTCTTGAAAGGGCACAAAGCACAGTAATAAGTTATTTCAAATGGATTATGAGCAGTGTAAACATGTTGCTGAAACATTTCACTATTTTTACTAACCTTTTTGCATAGGCAACACTGAAACTCCGGTTGATTCCTATGTTTTAAATTCAAATGGCTGAAATATACATCTTTTCTGTTACTCGAATAACTACAAATAGAACAGCTGAAAATGACTTTGGAAGAGTGCTCCCATTTCCTGTGCTTGTTCAGTTGATGTTGTAATTTAAATGTCTTGTTACATGACTTACAAGTATATTTATACACTAACTTAGAATGTTTAGCAAGTTCATGCCTCAAAAGATATTGATTCGTCTTCGCTTCATATGAACAAAAATTGCACATAAATCGTCTTCCTGAATGCTTATATTTAAAATGATAAGATAGATATTCCTTGTTAGTCGTCGAATAGGTACATAAATTACATTTCAATAAATATTTACTCGTGTTATGGACAATCCTCATATGCCGAGACATACTTCCAGCAGATAATATAGAACCGCACACATGACATGCTTCTTTAATGTGTACACGTAATCTATGATGCACTATTAAACTCCTGATGCTTGCTCTATATCCGCACTCTTGGCAGGTAAAGGATCTTTCCCCTAGAGGATGACAACGACGCAAGTGACTTTGCAAGTATTGAACGCTGGAGAATACCTTATTAGGACAAAAGCCACACTGTAGTCGACGTTCAATGTGACGGGCTTCATAATGTCTTATCATCTTCGATCGCCGTTGGTGACAATAATCACACTTATTACATTTTAACATACTTTCCTTTCCTGATATAATCACTTTAGCAACATTCTCTATAAAAATTTCAGATTGTTTGGGGAAACACCCCACATATTTGGAAAACTTCCTCATATGCTGCTGCCAGACTCTTTCTTCAGTGAACTCTTGTTGACAACAGTAGCACTGATACACATCTTCAGTGGCATCAGTATCCCTGACGTAAGGAACTGTCTTTCTAGTTTCCAGAATTCTACTCAAAATTACTGAAGATCCTTCCTTATTAATACTACTACATCGACCTATATTTTCGTCACTAGAAGGCAATGTAGTTCTTAAATTCTTATCTATCAGAGCGTTTTCTGTTCGGTTTTCCAAAGTGTCAAAACCACCACTGTTATCTTCTGCCTTCACATAAAAGCTGACAGTATTGTAACAGTCACTACTCGTTATTACATCTCTGACTTCTTCTTTTATATTGCAACATTTAGTATCGTCCTTTTCATATTTCATAACGTCTTCTGATTTTGTGTCTATGCTGATGCTCTGGTAAGTATCACAATTGGTTACCTCATTATCTTCTTCTGCCTTTATGTTGATGCATAATGAATTAGCTATGTTACCCCTCCATTTTGCTATCAGAGCATTTTCTGTTGGTTCCTCCAAAGTCTTAAACACACCACTGTTATCTTCTTCCTTCACACAAGAGATAACAGTATTGTAAGAGCCACTACTCGTTATGACATAACTGACTTCTTCTTTTATATGGGAACATACAGTACCTGTATGTTCATACTTTATAACACCTTCTGATGTTGAGTCTATTCTACTGCGCTGGTAACTGTCACAATTGGTTTTTTCATTATCCTCTTCTGTCTTTATGTTGATGGATAATGTATTAGCTATGTTATCGCTGCTGACATCGTAGTTTCTTCTTGCTCTTCTTTTGCCGTTAGCTATGTTCTGATCCGTACCTTTTTTGAATTCGTTCCATTCAAGTTCTCCGTGTCCATTGAGGTTCTGCACTTTCTTTAGGATATCACTACTGATAGACTTTGATTTCACAATGTCAACGAGTTTGACTTGAACTTCCTTTAGTCTTCTAGCATGCATTTTCCAGTCCTCACCTGGAAATCAACACTCAACATTAAACAACTCATACTAACATCATGTGTCTTGTTATTATATATGTCCACAAGTTTGCATGACTGTAATAACAGACAATAAATAAGAATAGAATTCTATGTTGTTTAACCTGCCTTAATTGAATTTAAGTCTTAAATTCAATGATGAATAATAATTATTTAATGTGATCTTAAAACTATGGTAAACGTTACACAAAAAAACAATAACTCATATATTTTCCTATGAACTATTTGTCTAAAATATTAGAGCAGTCATTGTCAGCACATATATGACATTGTCCATTATGAGGAACACCAGTATTTCGTCCTCTGAAAATAATAGTGTCAGATTCATCAATAATTATTTGTTGCTCTGTGTATACGTGTATATACACACACTGTGTATATTGTGTGTAATCACAATTAGTAAACTGAATATTACGTATTATTTAAACATATAACTGAAATACAAGTTTACCTGAACGTAGAATATTATAAGGATCTTCCTCAACTTTAATTTCGCTCACCAAGTCGCATTGCTCTGGAAGAAAACAATCATTACACTTATTTCAAAAATTACAAAAAATCAAAAGGCGAAAAATTTTTGTATTTAAATTTAAAGTTGTATTTAAATTGAATATTTTTATGTGTTAGATTATTGTAATTGAAATGCTATTATCAAAAAACGGAAGACATGTTTAATGTATGGTATACAAATTTCCAAACGCCAGTTAATAAAAAAAAAAAACATTTTTTACTATGCCATTAGGGAAACTTATTTCTGAGATGAGATATTACAAATACTATCAGTGGAAATTTAATTCACTATCCCTATCAGAGTAGAAAAAGCAGGTATTCGCATCTTTAATTAATTAACATTAATTTATATATGTGTATATAAATATAAACATTCTTGAGCATTTTCAAGCAGGATTGAACACATAATGTGATTTAAATTATGAATCTAACAATTCTAAAATTCATTTCAAAGACAAAAACACTTAACCTTCTTTAATCTTCGAAGTTCCAAACATGATTTTCATTAAACAAAACAGGAGAAGGTTTCACACAGTGTTGCATGACAGAATTCTTCCTCTAAGCCACTGATTATCAAACTTATTTCTTTTACCGCCTCTTTTGAAAATCAATTATCTTTCAGCACACCCCCGTTTTTATATACTTCTAAAAATTAAAAACCACAATTTCATTACCTTAATTAATTTAGTTATATTAGTCGGTTCTGTTTAAATTTGCGTTCTACATTAGAAAAATTTACCTGTGAGACCAAGTAAAAACAACTTTATAATATTAAATATATATATTCATGAAATTAAAAGTAACAATATAAATATATAATCAGTTTTCGTTTGCATACTAATCAAATGAGATGGATGAATTTCATGATATTTAATAAGTTTGTTGATATCATGTTCGATTTTACTCAAAAACAGTCGTATGTCGCCACGTTTGGTAACTTGTAAATGATTTCTCTTTTTAGTAAGGAGCGTTGTCACAGCGCTAAATCCACATTCACACAAATATGACAATATGAATCAAAAATCGTTCAGCGATAGAACATTATCCAGGGTACAACGCCGGAACAGAGTACGAATGCAGCGACATTTTTTGTTTTTATTAAGTTTATAACAATCCTTGAAGTTGGAGATTCACATCATTAAGCAATGTATAAAGGTCTATCAGGTATGCAATATCATTCTTTGAGGTTTTCGCGTAATTCTGAGACTTCGTATGAAAGATCTATGTTATGTATTTTAAGTTTTTATAAAATCATACAGAGTAGAAATATAAACTAATTATGCGTTATTGTGAAGTAGGTGGGTTTTAACTTTAGTGAAATTTAGAATACTATATAAAGTAATAAAATTACAGCAACGCCCCCCATCTTTTCTGGGCCCCTGAACGCCCCCACTCTAGGTTTCAAACGCCCACTTTGAGAAAAACTGCTCTAAGCCTACACCATGTTCTGTAATTTTTTACTACTAATGATTATAAACATACTGTTCTTAAAAAAAAAAAGTAGAAGGAAGTTTTAAGTTTCCAATAAAAAGAAAGATTTTATCAAACGACTCTGTTTCGAATGGTTAGTGGTTACCATCAGGTTATATTGTCCTGAGTAAGGTGAATTTGACTGTTTAAGGAGTCAAAGAACAATAAGTCCTTATGTGTGATGACTTAGTCTTTCTTCACCTTTCTAATCATCGGTAAATCCCATACAATATCTACTTGCATAGCTGGTGAGTTAATAGAACTATATTTTCCCATATAATGGTTCAATTAACAATAGAAATAATGAATTAAATTAATGTTCATATCAAGATAAGTAAAAGAAATTACTCAACTAATTACATGACTTACAATTAAATAGGCTGTGTCTATGATTATATTTTTGTTGAAATTAGCAAAATAGGGATAACGATATTAAAACGAAACATTCAATTAAATAGTTTGTCTATTAAATTAATAATATATCTCTTTTCATACCTTTTTAAACTATTAAACTATCATGGGGTCGTTCTTTTTTATAGTTCTAAGCGTCGGTTTTTTTTTACTCCAGTTTAGAAAATAATTGTTATATTTGCAGTTTAAAAGTGATTTTAATAACTAGATTACTATGTGATGCACACGTGTGAACTTATTCTTGCGTTCTTATTAGTGTTTGAAAAGATAGAAGATATGAAGAAAAACCTTACTGAGCTGATTTGAATCAAAGCTGATTCATTGAAATTAATAAAGAATTAAAGTATAATTTAAAAAAGGTTATTTCATGTAATGTACCTCCATTTAATTATTTTGATTATTATATAATTAACTGGCTTTCAATATGTTAATAGCAACTGATGCAATTCAAATAAAACCTTTTAACAATAGGAAAAAAAAAGGAAAATAGTAATATTAATAAATTAATAGAAAGAAATATAACACATTTTAGTAAAAATATGTTATAATATGACAAATAATTCAATCTTTTAATGAAATTTTATCTGTTGTCTTGTTTACAACTTTCTATATAAAGTTTAAAATAATTCTGTTGTTAAATAATAGAATATGAATATAACCTTTTTTTTAATCAATGTCTTTATTCTAACATTAAAAAATTCTTACTTTACAACCATTTTTTGTTTTAAACTAATTTTAATAAACTAGTTTAAACATTTTTTTTTAAAATCAGCTTAAATTAAATTGATTATGTTGCAAATAGTTGTACAATAATTATTGAACTCATAACTACTTTTAAATTAATTATTGATAAATAAAGTAATTCACTTTAAACATTAAATGTTTATTTTAGAGTTTTAAATGTCAGAACCTTTTTATATGGTGATTCCTTAAGTTTCTTATATACATTATATTTGCTGCGTTTAATTTTATTTAATTGCCAATTAATAATTTATTCTTTTTTTAATAACACTAATTATAATTAGGAAATTTATTAATAGATTTAAAATTGAAAGAAATAATTTCAAACACAAAGATCTCTGGCATGGTGTGATGTTTTTTCTGACAAAAAGTTCAACAGTTTCTTTTAATATTTTTACTTTTCAATAGTTGATATAATAAATAGATTGGAAATACAATGTAGAAGCGAATTTATAGATCTTTAAGCTGTGTTTAGCTAGCTTCAAGGTATAATCGTACTTATGTCGTACAACCTGGTATATTAGCTAACAATGCTGACTTGCTATAATATCAGACACATAAAAATACCTGTATATTTTTAATATAAAAGAACCTGGAGTGGCCTACACTCTACTTTACTATAAGTAACTTAATGTCAAATTTCTTGAGTATATAAAACATGACGTCTCATTTAAGCATAACATAAATATCTAAGTGGGATATAATTATTAGCATTTCATTCGTGAGGTAGTACAGATAGTGATTGAAAGATATATCAATTTATAAGCTTATTTTTGTACATCACAAATAATTTATTATTTGCAAATAATTTCATTAGTATAACTACAGCTGTAATAACATTTTTGAAAAACCAAAGTGAACATTTCTTGAAACGAAATATTATCCTACAAGAGAACATGGCTATTGTTCAAATAGCCAGTAGATTTCTTACATCGTTTACTTGACATCCTTCTACATTGAATATTAAAGTAAAATTTAAAACAGGAAATACCCTTTTTTTTTCTCTGAAAAACATCATAAACAGCGAAGAAAATGTTGTTTAAGGTGATTTGTTAATTAAAGATGTACGATAATTACATTTATTAATCTCTAAACGAAAGATTTCAATTTTGAATTATCTTTTACATTTTTCGTTTTTAACAGAATTAATATACTGGGAATTTTATGGTTTCTTAGTATTTAATAAGATCATTTTTCTTCCCCTTTGTCAAATAACATATATACGAATTTTCTCAAAGTGAGTGTTATTATTTTCCTGCACAATATTATTCCTCTTACATCGCATATAAGTCAATAAACAATTTAAATTATGCCTTTATAAATATCAATTTTATCTCAGTGGATTCGCTCAAAAAATGTCCAAGTCAATGTAAACAATGTAAAAAAATTGACAAGTATAGCAGGTGATCTCTCTGTCTAGGATAAACAAACAGTTTTTATAGCGTTATTGCTATTTCCCGTTATTGAAACTTCATGAATTTTTTGTTATGAATTGCTAATTTTTTTTCCATTTTTGGTCAAATTTTCATTATTGTTTTTGAGCCGTTTAGCGTCAAAAAAACATTTTCTAAAAACAGAAATCGTACTGTAACGCCCCTTTAGCGAATGTAATTTTGAAAAAAAAATATCTCAACTCATTCTCCACATATTGTTCTATTTCTAGGCATAGTTTCATTTTGATCCGTCAAATAGTATGGCTTGTATCGCTCTCACAAGGTTTGAGATTGAATTATAAGTCAAAATTTTTATATTTTATTGAAAAAAAAAATATTTCCTGTTCTTTTAAAATTCTGAATATATATTTCGTTTGTTCCATTTGTAACCTTAAAGATAATGTCAAAATTTCAAAACTCTAGGGTTATCAGTTTAGGAGAAATAAATGTTTTCTAAGAAACTGTTTTTGGGAAAAAAAAGTGACTTTCCCATCATGCATAATTCTTCCCAAACAATAGGGATCTTCGTATTTATGGGATCCATTTTTTTTGTAAAATATCAACTTGATCCATCAAAGATTCTGGACCGTAGCGTGGTAACAAGCAATGCCAACACACTCACCCACAGACATCATCGTAAAAACGTCATAAAACGACTTCTGGGACCTCAAAACATGTAATTCCGTCAAAATCTCGAGATGGAATTTTTTCACGATCACTACACTTTATTTATAGTAAAGTAATACTATTATTGTACTAATTTATTAGTTAAAACTATTTTTGTTGAAATCTTTCTCATTTATATAATATAAGATTCTCATTATAAGATAATTAAAATTTTATTTTTCCACTAGTAAATAATACTAGTAACAATTGACTTATAATAGTACGGAAAATAAATTGATATCATTTCGTATTATAGATAAATATGGGTAATTGTTCATAGAATTTTAGTTTATAATTTAGAACTGGTTCAAATAAAAACCACCGCCAAGCCAGCCTTTTTATTATTTGTAATCTTTAATATTTATAATATATAGAAATAGTAAACGATGTTTACAATAAGTGAACTGGTTCGGCTTACTATACTATTTGACACTGGACAGTAATGAGATAATTGTAAAAACAATTTTCTAACACAACTTTTTGAACAATAATTATATACATATATCCATTTTATACAAAAATGATGACTCTTACATCAGTAATTTCTTATAAAATGCTAGTAAAATATTGTAATATGCACTTATGTTAAAAACAAGAAAAAAAGTAAAGAAAACTTCCATTTATGTTAGTTTACGTATGTATAATATTTTAAAACTCTGCATGATAGTTTTTTTCCTAATATTAAAAATAATTTCTGGTGCAACGTAATTAAACTAGTTTTTTAACTATCATCGATCATGTTGCTTTATCCGTAGAAACTGTTACAAGTTGATTACGTACAGTGTGTGGGCTATGCCATCATAGAAATAGACGTTCTCATGACTCAATTCTATATTTTATCATCATTGTGGTCAGGTGACAGACAAAACACTACCTTTCAGTGGGATATTTCGTCTCCTAAACAGGACGGACGAATGTCGATAGATCCAGGATGTGACTATTTTTGTGTTGCTTTTGTTATACGTATCTTCAATTCATATATATATATATATATATATATATGTAAAATTAAAGTTTATACAGACGCAGTTAGTTCTTCAGGTTCAAATTAAACTCTTATTGCCAACGTTTCATTTTTATTAAACCCTTTTTTAATAGACAGTAGTATAAACATTCAAACAGAAAAACTAAGTATTACATTACAATTTAATATACTTATTTATTCTGTTACAGTATTTTAATCTTCTGCCTATGTAAAAGCATTTTAAGGAACAACTGACAATGAGAGTTTAATTTCAATCGCAAGAAATCTCCCATTTCTGAGAAACTTCATTTTTTTTCTATTTCCCGGATGATACATTTAACTATATATATATATATATATATATATATATATATATATATATAAACTAGAATTTAAAAAAGAACACATAGAAAGGAAACCACTGAACTCACTACTATATTTCGATGTCCTCGTCTTCAGGAAAAGAAGTGAATCGCTCCAAAGGCTGATAACGACTGACTTGGCGTTCGAACTGAAGCACTCAAACAGTGTAGCCAACTTTCGGAGGAAAGGTAGACAGGGAAGATAAAGAAATAAAAGCCAAATAAAAATTAAAAAAGAAAACATTTAACTAAAATAAAATTAAAAGCTGATAACAACTTTAAAAAAAAAAAAATTAAAAAAAAAATCAACGATTGAGGTTAAGCCCAGGAGCCGATCTACCGCCCAGAAGACTAATAAGTGCTTCTTCTGAAGCTCTCAGAGTAACTTTCGAATTAGTCTGATCAATCTGCCTCAGGACCTGTACACGGAAACAGTCATTAAAACTGAGTCCGTGAGAACTGGCATGAGTAGCAACGGGAAGGTCACTGCGTTTGCCAACGGATGACCTGTGATTATTCATACGCAGGCTTAGCTTGGTGGAAGCCAAACCTACATAAAAAGAATCACACTGGGTGCAATCCAAACGGTAAACGCAGTTACCAGAGGTACAAGAGGTCTTGTGAGAGATAGGGTAGGTACGTTTACTATGGAAGGAGGTAAAGGAAGGAACAGGATTGATGATAGGACAAGTAAGACATCCACGACGTCCACATTGAACCATACCACCAGCAGTTTTTGGAGGCTTAGGAGAAGAGATGTGAGAGAAGATAGATTGAAGATTAGCAGGTTTGCGATAGGAAATGGAAGGTGGCTCACTAAAGACTGAAGAAGTACAGGAGGAAGAAGAAAGTATAGGGAAAAACTCCCTGACAACTGCACCCAGCCTATGAGCACCAGGAAAATAAGTGGTGATGAGGAAATATATATATATATATACACTTTAACACATAGAAAAGAACACAGAAGACACTACAGAACTCACTTCGATATTTCGACATCCGTCGTCATCGGGAAGAAGTGCGAAGTACTCGCGTTGAGAAGCAAACTGCTACTGGCCTCCAGAGTAACTCGTGGAACCACTGTAATGCTGCCCCCCAGCGGAGGAGAGGAAAAATAGAAATCCCTCCAGTATTTATTTAGAAAACAAGATAAAAAATATATAAAATACGAAATAATAATAATAAAAAATAAATAATAATAATAATACAAAATAATAATAATAATAAAATGAAAAATAATTAACGGTACAGGTTGAGACCAGGAGGAGAACGAGCCCCAAGGAGGCATATGAATGCCTCTTCGGAAGCTCTAAGGGTGAAATGGGAATTAGACTCGGGGATTTGTTTGAGGATTTGTACCCTGAAACAATCATTGAAAGGGAGGTCATGGGAATTAGCATGGATAGCTATGGGTAGGTCTCTGCGCTGACCAACGGACACCCTGTGATTGTTCATACGCAGGCTCAGCTTGGTTGAAGCCAAGCCAACGTAAAAAGTATCACATCGAGTACACTCCAAACGGTAAACGCAGTTACAGGAAGTGCAAGATGTATCAGAAGGAACAGGATAGGAGTTGTTACTGAGAGGGGAAGTAAAGTAAGGACTGGAGTTAATTAGGGGACAGGTTTGGCAGTTACGGCGTTCACATCGCTGCATCCCTCTGCTAGCACAGGGGCTGTTGGAAATATGGGTAAAAATAGATTTAAGGTTGGAAGGTCTACGGTAGGAGAAAGTAGGGGACTGACTGAAAATAGGAGAAGTAGACGAAGAAGAAGAAAGTATAGGAAAGAACTCCCTAATAACAGCGCCGAGCTTGTGGGAGCCTGGAAAAAAGTAGAAATGAAGGGAGTAGTAATTCTACGATCCCTTCTATCTGTAGGGCGGTGAATACTCTCAGCAGGAACGACGGAACTGTTGATTATATTACGAGGGTATCCTCGTTCAATAAATTTTTCTTTTAATAGATTAATTTGTTGGGTTCTACTATTAATGGAATTGCAAATTTTATGGATTCTAATTGATAGGGATCTAGGGATAGCTTTCTTTATATGTGAAGGGTGACAACTGTTATAATGGAGGTATTGCTGAGAGTAAGTGGCTTTTAAATGAACAGAAGTGGAAAAATGAACCGTCTTTAAGGGGACATCAACATCTAAGAAGGGAGGGAACTGTTGGATATCTGATGGGTGAAGGAAAAGTGGAGGAAAAGTTCTGAAAGACTCTAGGAAAAGGTCTAGCTCATGCTTACCATGGGGCCAGATTAGAAAAATGTCGTCAAAAAACGGGTGTAGAAAAGGAAGAGAAGTTGACGACTGGAAAGGAAAGACTGCTCTAATTTGGACATAAAAAGGTTGGCAAAAGAAGGGCCATGATAGTGCCCATCGCGGTGCCTCTCGTTTGGATGTACAAACTACCATCAAACCGAAAGACATTACGTGTCAGGACAAAAAGAGCCAGTTTTTGTGAGGAAATTAGTAGAAGGGGGTGAAGAGGAAGGTCTGCAGTTTAAGAAGTAACGAAGAGAGTCTAAGCCCTCTTAGTGATCGATGTTAGTGTTAAAGAGAGGTAACCATGAGTAGAGGATGATCAAGGGAGGTGGGGAGAGAGAGAGATTATTAAGAAGTTGAAGGAAGTGGAAGGTGTCCTTACAGAAGGAGGTTTGACAGCTGACAAGGGTTGAAGGATATATATTATTCGATATTTCGACATTCGCCATTAGCAGGAAGAAGAGTCGAAATACTGGATGATTAAAAAGAAACCAAAACTAAATAAGAAGTAATCCTCCATATATCTAAACTATATTGACAAAAAGGACACACAGATATGAAGCAGGAGCTCACTTCTATATATCGACGGTCTGGTCAAACCGAAAATTAGAGACTGTAATGTGTGCTTTTAATTTCTCTAGGATTCTTTTTTACATTGAACTCTGTTTGTTCATTTCGTGTCGTATTTTCAACGAAAAAGTATATATGCACATGTATATTTACAAAAATAGACATTTATCCCTTGATTTTTTTTCCTTGGTATGTTAGAGTATGGAGGGGTCGCGCTATCATTTCATAGTCAATGTTCAGCTGAGAAATGACAGGGTGTCATAAAACAAATGAACCCTGGCTTATAATTAAAAATACTAATTACAACTCTTTAAAACATAATAGTTTGGAGACAAAGAGGAAATTTACAGAAATAAAATTAACACCATTAAACATCAAATCAGTTTTATTTCAGGATCATATAATGATAATGCAAGTACTACCTACGCATAATATTTCAATACTAACTCTTCCTGTTGTCCAATCGTATTCATTTCACAGTGTTCAAGTATCAGAAACTCTTCATATGTTGGTTCCGCATGTGCCTTGTAAAATTACCTCTATAATTTGTTTTAAATGAACAATAAAAACAAGAAAATTCAACCTTTTTATCTTTATAATACGCATAACATGAGTTCTTAATCTTCCTTTAGACGATGTTTGAAAACTGCAGTCATGACATTTATATTGTCCATATTGATGTGTGCAGTCTATATGCCTTGTAAAATTACCCTCTATGTTTGTTTTAAAGGAACAAAAAAAACAAGAAAAATCTGCCTTTTCACCGCTATGAACTCGCAAAATATGAGATCTTAAAAGTATCTTAGACGATGTTTGAAGACTGCAGTCCTGACATTTATATATTCCATATCGATGTTTATAGTCTATATGATTTCGCAGATTGTGTTTCCAGACACTATTGTAAGGGCACAAAGCACAATAATAAGTTATTTCAAATGGATTATGAGCAGTGTAAACATGTTGCTGAAACATTTCACTATTTTTACAAACCTTTTTGCATAGGCAACACTGAAACTCTGATTGATTCCTATGTTTTAAATTCAAATGACTGAAATATACATCTTTTCTGTTACTAGAATAACTACAAATAGAACAATTGAAAATGACTTCAGAAGAGTGCTCCCATTTCCTGTGCTTGTTCAGTTGATGTTGAAATTTAAATGCCTTGTTACATGACCTGCAGGTATATTTATACACTAACTTAGAATGTTTAGAAAGTTCATGCCTCAAAAGATATTGAGTCGTCTTTGCTGCATAAGAACAATGCTTACACTTAAAACATTTTCCAGAATGCAGATTTTTAAAATGACGAGATAAGTATATCTTGTAAGTCGACGAATAGCTACATAAACTACATTTCAATAAATCTTTACTCGTGTTATGGACAATCCTCATATGCCGAGACATATATCCAGCAGATATTATAGAACCGCACACATGACATGCTTCTTTAATGTGAACATCTAATCTATGCCGTTCTAATAAACTCTTGATGCTTGCTGTATATCCGCACTCTTGGCAGCTAAATACTCTATCCCGTAGAATGTGAAAACGGCGCATGTGTTGCTTCAAATATTCGACACTCGAGAATACTTTACTAGGACAAAAGCCACACTGTAGTCGACGTTCACTGTGACGGGCTTCATAATGTGTTATCATCTCCGATCGCCATTGGTGACTATAATCACACTTGTTACATTTTAACGTACTTTCCTCTCCTGATATAATCACATTAGCAATATTATCTATAGAATTTTCATATTTTTTGGGGAAACACCCTAACCATTTGGAAAACTTCATCATATGCTCCTGCCATCACTTTCTTCACTGAACTCACGATGGCAACAGTAGCACTGATACACATCTTCAGTGGCATCAGCATCCCTGATGTATGTAAATGCCTTTCTAGTTTCCACAAATCTTCTCAGCATTACTGAAGTCCCATCCTTATCATTACTCCTATATCGACCTATATTTTCGTCACTACAAGGCAATGTAGTTCTTAAATCTTTTTCTATCAGAGCATTTTCTCCTTGTTCTTCCAAAGTGTCAATCCTACCATTGTTATCATCTGCCTTCACATAAAAGCTGACAGTATTGTAACAGTCACTATTCGTTATCACATCCCTGACTTCTTCTTTTATATTGCAACATTTAGTATCGTCCTGTTCATACTTTATAACATCTTCTGATTTTGAGTCTATTCTACTGCTCTGGTAACTATCACAATTTGTTAGCTCAATATCCTCTTCTGCCTTTATGTTGATGCATAATGAATTAGCTATGTTATCCCTGCATTTTGTTATCAGAGCATTTTCTGTTCGTTCTTCCAAAGTGTCAAACCCACCACTGTTATCTTCTGCCTTCACATAAAAGCTGACAGTATTGTAACAGTCACTACTCGTTATGACATCACTGACTTCTTCTTTTATATTGGAACACACAGTATCGTCCTGTTCATACTTTATAACGTCTTCTGATTTTGAGTCTATTCTACTGCTCTGGTAACTATCAATATTTGTTTTCTTATTATCTTCTTCTGACTTTAAGTTGATGTATAATGAATTAGCTATGTTATCCGTGCACTTTGTAATCAGAGCATTTTCTGTTGGTTCCACCAAAGTCTTAAACTCACCACTGTTATCTTCTTCCTTCACAAAAGAGCTAATAATATTGTAATAGTCACTACTCGTTATGACATCACTTACTTCTTCTTTTATATTGGAACATACCGTATCATCCTGTTCATACTTTATAACATCTTTTGATTTTGAGTCTATTCTACTCCTCTGGTAACTATCATAATTTGATACCTCATTATCCTCTTCTGTCTTTATGTTGATGCATAATGTATTAGCTATCTTATCCCTCCTGACATCATCGTAGTTTCTTCTTGCTCTTCTTTTGCCGTTAGCTATGTTCTGATCCGTAACTTTTTTGAATTCGTTCCATTCATGTTCTCCGTGTCCATTGAGGTTCTGTACTTCCTTTAGGATATCACTACTACTGATAGACTTTGATTTCACAATGTCAACGAGTTTGACTTGAACTTCCTTTAGTCTTCTAGCATGCATTCTCCAGTCCTCACCTGGAAATCAACACTCAACATTAAACAACTCATACTAACATCATGTGTCTTGTTATTATATATGTCCATAAGTTTGCATGACTGTAATTTCAGACAATACATAAGAATAGAATTGTATGTTATTTAACCTGCCTTAGTAGAATTTAAATCTTAAATTCAATGATCAATAATAATTATTTAATATGATTTTAAATCTATAGTAAACGTTACAAAAAAAAACAATAACTCATGTATTTTGCTATGAACTATTTTTCTAAAAGATTAGAGTAGTCATCGTCAGCATATATATGTCATTGTCCATTATGAGGAACACCGGTATTTCGTCCTCTCAAAATAATAGTGTCCGATTGATCAATAATTATTTATTGACCTGTGTATACGTGTATATACACACAGTGTGTATACTGTGGGTAATCTTAATTAGTAAACTGAATATTACGTATTATTAAACAAATAACTGAAATACAAGTTTACCTGAACGTAGAATATTATAAGGATCTTCCTCAACTTTAATTTCGCTCACCAAGTCGCATTGTTCTGGAAGAAATCAATCATTACACTTTTTTTCAAAATTTATGAAAAATCAAAAGGCGAAAAATTTACAGTTGTTTTTAAATTGAATATTTCTATCTGTTAGTTTATTGTAATTGAAATGCTATTATCAGAAAACGGCAGACATGTTTACTGTATGGTATACAATTTACCAAATACCAGTTAATAAAAAAAATAAAACATTCTTTATCATAATATTAGGGAAACTTATTTTAGAACCACTTATTTTTGAGATGAGAAATCACAAATACTATCAGTAGAAATTTAATTCAGTATCCGTATCGAAATAGAAAAAGCAGGTATTCGCACCCATTAATTTTAGATACACATTAATTTAAATATGTGTATATAAATAAGAAAAATATTATAAACATTCTTGAGCATTTTCAAGCAGGATTGAACACATAATGTGATTTAAATTATGAATCTAACAATTACAAAATCCATTTCAAAGACAAAAACACTTTACCTTCTTTAATTTTCAAATTTCCCAACATGGTTTTCAATATCAACACAGGAGGAGGTTTCACACAGTGTTGAATGACAGAATTCTCCTCTAAGCCACTGATTATCAAAGTAATTCTTTTACCACCCTATTTAAAAAATGTATTATCTTTCAGCACACCCCCATTTTTATGCACCTCTAAAACTTAAAAACCACAATTTCATTATTTTAATTAATTTAGTTAAATTAGTCGGTTCTGTATAGATTTAGTCAGTTATCAATTATCAATAGATTGAGATTGCTTTTTATGCATTTCTCGAAAGCCTAGATTTAGAGTAAATATATTTCGCTTTCATTGTGGATTGAAACGTGAAGGTTGTGTACGTGCTATTATTGTTTCTTCATATATGTACGTACATTGCTACAGAGAGTGTATTTACAAATTTGCAAAGTAGAAATGAATTCATCTCATCAAAATCTTTGTTTAAATATAGAATTAGCAAAATCCATTGATATTTCAAAATTACTATTATTGTACTAATTTATTGGTTAAAACATATTTTTGTTGAATATCTTTCTCAAAGATATAATATAAGATTCTCATTATAAGATTATTAAAATTTTATGTTTCGACTAATAAATAATACTACTAACAATAATAACTTATTTAACTACGGAAAATAAATTGATATCATTTCGTATTATGGATAAATATGAGTAATTGATCATAGAATTTTAGTTTAATTTTAGAATTGGTTCAAATAAAAACCGCCGCCAAGCCAGCGTTTTTATTATTTGTAATCTTTAATATTCATAATATATAGAAATAGTAAACGATGTTTACAATAAGTGAACTGGTTCGGCTTACTATACTATTTGACACTGGTCAGTTATGAGATAATTGTAAAAACAATTTTCTAACACAACTTTTTGAACAATAATTATATACATATTTCCATTTTATTCAAATATGATGACTCTTACATCAGTAATTTCTTGTAGAATGGTAGTGAAATATTGTAATATGCACTGATGTTAAAAACAAAAACAATGTACAGAAAACTTCCATTTATGCTGGTTTACGTATTTATAATATTTTAAAACTCTGCATGGTAGTTTTTTTTCTAATGTTAAAAATAATTTCTGGAGCAATGTAATTAAGGCAAAATTGCACTTTTTTTTAACTATCACTGATCATGTTCCTTTATCTACAGAAACTGTTACAAGTTGATGGCTTACGGTGTGCGAGCTATTCTACCAAATCTATGTTAAGTATTTTAAGTTTTTATAACATCATACAGGGTAGAAATATAAACTAATTATGTGTTATTATGTAGTAGGTGGGTTTTAACTTTAGTGAAATTTAGAATACTATATAAAGTAAATAAAATTATATCAACGTCCCCCATTTTTTCTGGGCCCCTGAACGCCCCCCTATAGGTTTCAAACGTCCACTTTGAGAAAAACTGCTCGAAGCCTACACCAAGTTCTGTAGTTGTTTACTACTAATTATTATAAACATTCTGATTTTACTTTTGTATATTTTTGGAATGCGTATTTGATCAATTTTATTAATACTACTTAGTCCAAATATAAGTAAAATAAATATATCAATATGTGGTTATATCTGACAAGTTGTTTCTACTTGTAATAACTCCTTGTAAATAAATTGAATTGTTTACCTTCATATTAATATGTAATGAATATTTAAGGAAAGCCAACGACATGCATGGCTTATTGAGAAGGGAAGTTTATCCTTTTATTTAGATATATGTGTATTTAAGTTATAACAAAGCTATTATAAAAATAGACGCTTACATGAATGAATTCTATATTTCTACAACATTGTTGTCAGGTGACAAAATGTATCAAAACACCACCTTTCAGTGGGATATTTCGTCTCCTGAAGAGGACGGACGAATGTCGATAGATGCAAGATATGACTATCTTTGTGTTGCTTTTGTTATACGTTATATTCATTTATGTATATACATTTATATATATACATTATATATATATTAATATATACATTGGTGTGTAAACCTCATGAACAGCAGCTCGGGACTTTTTAAATTGGATAATGTTTTGGTTGAAGGTATTGTCAGGCAAATTGGACTTCGTGATGGTTTAAAGTCCTGCAGTGTGGGCTCTAATCGAACTGATGTTTCTCCTTTTGGTACCTAGTATTTTGTTTCCTTTTTGTTAAATTGTATGTTTTCTTTCTCTTTGTTGTTTTGTCTTTTTTTAGCTTGTATTTTATGTTTTTATAATTTAACATGTGTTTTGTTTTGTCTCCCCATATTTTGTTTTTTGTAACAAACCTGTAACCTCTGTTGTTATCAATATTTAGTTGCTCTCTGATGACATATAATTGAAAGGCCTTAGAGCATATTTTCTGTGTTTTTTTACTTTTCCTTGTGGCTTATACGTTCATTTATATATATATATGATGTAACTTCATATAAATGTTGGGTCAAGCAAACATATCATGATGAAATATATATATATTTATGCATCTAAAATTAAAGTTTATACAGACGCAGTTAGCTCTTCAGGTTCAAATTAAACTCTCCTTGCCAAAGTTTAAATTTTTATTAAAACCTGTTTTAATTGGCAGTAATATAAACATACAAACAGAAAAAACTAAGTATTACATTACAATTTAATATTCTTATTTATTCTGTTACAGTGTTTTATTCTTCTGCCTAAAAACTTCAATTTTGTTTCTATTTCCCGGTCGATACATTTAACTATATATATAAATATCTATTCGATATTTCGACATTCGTCATTATCAGGAAAAAGAGTACGAAGTACTGGTGATGAGAAGGAAGCCAAAACTCAATAAGAAGTAATCCTCTATCTATCTAAACTATATTGATAATAAGGACACACAGATATGAAGCAGGAACTCACTGGTATATATCGACGTCCTCGTCAAACGGAAAATTAGAGACTCTAAGTGTGTGCATTTAATTTCTGTAGTTTTCTTTTTCTACATTGAACTCTATTCCTTTCGTGTCGTCTCTTTTTGTACGTTGAATTCTGTTTGTTCGTTTCGTGTAGTATTTCCAACGATAAAGTAAATATGCAAATGTGTCTACAAAAATAGACCTTTCTCTCCTTGATTTTTATCCTTGGTATGTTGCAGTGTCAGGTTGGTATGGCAGGGTGTCATTAAACGAAAGAACCTTGTCTTCCGGCTGTATAATAAAAGTACTAGTTACAACTCCTTTAAGACATAATAGTTTGGAGACAGAAAGGAAATTTACAGAAATAAAATTAACACCAATTAATAATCAAATATGTTTTATTTCAGAATTAGACAATGATAAAGCAAGTATTACCTACGGATAACATTTCAACACAAACACTTCCTGGTGTCCAGTCGTATTCATTTCACAGTGTTCAAGTATGAGACACTCTTCATATATTGTTTTGCATAAAGCTAGCAAAATTACGTTTAAAATTAGTTTTAAATGAACAATAAAAACAACCAAACACAACCTCTTTAACCTTTATGAATTCGCATAACATGAGCTCTTAATGTTCTTTTAGAGGATGTTTGAAAACTGCAGACACGACATTTATATAGTCCATATTTATGTGTGCAGTCGATATGCCTTGTAAAACTACCTCTATGATTTGTTTTATATGAACAATAAAAACAAGAAAATTCTCCCTTATGACCTTTATGAACTCGCATAACATGAGATCTTAATGTTCCACTAGACGATGTTTGAAGACTGCAGTCCTGACATTTATATATTCCATATCGATGTTTACTCTCTATATGAATTCGCAGATTGTGTTTCCGGACACTCTTGTAAGGGCACAAAGCACAGTAATAAGTTATTTTAAATGGATTATGAGCAGTGTAAACATGTTGCTGAAACATTTCACTATCTTCACAAACCTTTTTGCATAGGCAACACTGAAACTCTGATTGATTCCTATGTTCTAAATTCAAATGGCTGAAATATACATCTTTTCTGTTACTCGAATAACTACAAATAGAACAGCAGAAAATGACTTTAGAAGAGTGCTCCCATTTCCTGTGCTTGTTCAGTTGATGTTGAAATTTAAATACCTTGTTACATAACCTGCAGGTATATTTATACCTCAACATAGAATGTTTAGAAAGTTTATGCCTCAAAAGACATCGATTCGTCTTTGCTTCATACGCACAATGCTTACACTTAAAACTTTTACCAGAATGCAGATATTTAAAATGACGAGATAAGTATTCCTTGTTAGTCGCGGAATAGGTACATAAACTACATTTCAATAAATCATTACTCGTGATATCGACAATCCTCATATGCTGAGACATATAACCAGCAGATAATATAGAACCGCACACATGACATGTTTCTTTATTGTGAACACGAAATCTATGAAGTTCTAATACACTATTCATGCCGGCCATTATATTCGCACTCTTGGCAGCTAAAGACTCTATAACCTAGAGGATGACAACGACGCATGTGTTTCTTCAAATATTCGACACTCGAGAATACTTTACTAGGACAAAAGCCACACTGCAGTCGATGTTCACTGTGACGGGCTTCATAATGTCTTATCATCTCCGATCGCCATTGGTGACTATAATCACACTTATTACATTTGAACATACTTTCCTTTCCTGATATAATCATTTTAGCAATATTTTCTATAGAAATTTCAGATTTTTTGGGGAAACACCCAACATATTTGGAGAACATGCCCATATGATTCTGCCAGTCACTTTCTTCAGTAAACTCCTGATGACAACAGTAGCACTTTGAAATATCTTCAGTGGCATAAGGTTCCCTGATGTATGTAAGTGTCTTTCTAGTTTCCACAGTTCTTCTCAGCATTACTGAAGATCCTTCCTTGTCATTACTACTATATCGACCTATATTTTCTTCACTAGATGACAATGTACTTCTTAGATCCTTATCTATCAGAGCGTTTTCTGTTTGTTCTTCCAAAGTGTCCATCCTTACCATTGTTATCATCTGCCTTCACAAAAAAGCTTACAGTATTGTAACAGTCACTACTCGTTATGACATCACTGACTTCTTCTTTTATATGGGAACATACAGTATCGTCCTGTTCATACTTTATAACATCTTCTGATTTTGAGTCTATTGTACTGCACTGGTAACTATCACAATTTGTTACCTCATTATCCTCTTCTGTCTTTATGTTGATGCATAATGCTATGTTATCGCTGCTGACATCATAGTAGTTTCTTCTTGCTCTTCTTCTCCCGTTAGCTATGTTCTGATCCGTAACTTTTTTGAATTCATTACATTGAAGTTCTCCGTGTCCACTGTTCTGCACTTTCTTTAGGATATCACTACTACTGATAGACTTTGATTTCACAATGTCAACGAGTTTGACTTGAACTTCCTTTAGTCTTCTAGCATGCATTCTCCAGTCGTCACCTGGAAATCAACACTCAACATTAAACAACTCATACTAACATCATGTGTCTTGTTATTATATATGTCCACAAGTTAGCATAACTGTAATTTGAGACAATACATAAGAATAGAAATTCAATGATGAATAATAATTATTTAATGTGATCTTAAAACTATAGTAAACAATAACTCATGTATTTTGCTATGAACTATTTGTCTAAAAGATTAGAGCAGTCATCGTCAGCACATATATGACATTGTCAATTATGAGGAACACCAGTATTTCGTCCTCTGAAAATAATAGTGTCAGATTCATCAATAATTATTTGTTGCTCTGTGTATACATGTATATAAACACACTGTGTATATTGTGTGTAATCACAATTAGTAAACTGAATATTACGTATTCTTTAAACAAATAACTAAAATACTAGTTTACCTGAACGTAGAATATTATAAGGATCTTCCTCAACTTTAATTTCGCTCACCATGTCACATTCTTCTGAAAGAAAGAATTCATTACACTTTTATTAGATATTTACGAAAAATCAAAAGGTATAAAATTTACAGTTGTATTTAAATTGAAGTTTATTGTAATTGAAATGCTATTATCAAAAAACATTTTTTTCTTTGCCATTAGGGAAACTTATTTCTGAGATTAGAAATTATAGATACTATCAGTCGAAATTTAATTCAGTATCCGTATCAGAATAGGAAAAGCAGGTATTCGCATCTAATCATTTTATATACACATTACTATATATATGTGTATATAAATAAAAAAAATGTTATAATCATTCTTGAGAATTTTCAAGCAGGATTGAACACATAATGTGTTTTAAATTATGAATCTAACAATTCAAAAATTCATTTGAAAGACAAAAACACTTTACCTTCTTTAATTTTCAAATTTCTCCACATGGTTTTCAATAAACAACACAGGAGGAGGTTTCACACAGTGTTGCATGACAGAATTATTCCTCTATGCCACTGATTATCAAACTTATTTCTTTTACCGCCCCGTTTGAAAATCAGTTATCTTTCAGCACACCCCCATTTTTATACACCTCGAAAACTTAAAAACCATTTTCATTTTCGTTTTCATACCTAATGAGATGGATGAATTTCATGATATTTAATAAGTTTGTTGATATCAGGTTCGATTTTACTCAAAAACAGTAGTACGTCGCCACGTTTGGTAACTTGTAAATGATTTCTCTTTTTAGTAAGCAGCGTTGTCACAGCGCTAAATCCACATTCACACAAATATGACAATATGAATGCTATCAAAAATCGTTCAACGATAGACCAAAATCCAGGGTACGAAAGCAGCGACGACAGTTTTTTTGTTTTTATTAAGTTTATGTCAAATCTTGAAGTTGGAGATTCACATCATTAAGCAATGTATAAAGGTCTATCAGGTATGCAATATCATTCTTTGAGGTTTTTCGCTTAATTCTGAGACTTCGTATGAAATGGTATGAAAGATCTATGTTAAGTATTTTAAGTTTTTATAAAACCATTCAGGGTAGAAATATAAACTAATTATGCGTTATAGTGAAGTAGGTGGGTTTTAACTTTAGTGAAATTTAGAATACTATATAAAGTAATAAAATTACATCAACACCCCCATATTTTTCTGGGGCCCCTGAACGCCCCCCCTAGGTTTCAAACGCCCACTTTGAGAAAAACTGCTCTAAGCCTACACCAAGTTCTGTAATTTTTTTACTACTAATGATTATAAACATACTGTTCTTACTTTTGTATATTTTTGGAATGCGTATTTGATCAATTTTTTTAATACTAGTCAAATGTAGGTAAAATAAATATAACATCCAGTGGTTATATCTGACTTGTTTCTACTTGTAATAACTCCTGGTAAATAAATTGGATTGTTTATCTTTATTATGTCTGATTCTTAATTCAATATTCGGACTTCAATATGGGAAAACAAGACTAAGATGTTTCAACCGTAACAAGAGGTCTTCGTCAGAGTCAAAAACCCAACTGAAACACTAGATTCAGAGAACATCTGGTGAGGGGTTGAGAAGAGTGGAATTTTAAAAGGGTGAAAGCGCAGGAAAGGACTAATGTCCAGAAAGGGATGTTTGGGGAAACAAAGGAGTACAGTAAGAAAAAGTAAAAAACTATCCGCTAGCTGTCAACCCTCTTTGAAGAGGCTATTGCCCTCGTGACGAAAGTATCTAGTTTGAAGAGACCGTTACTAATGTTTATAATATTTGATCTCATAAATTTAATTAGAGACGATTCAGTAATATTTCTTAACAACATTGATTTTTCATAGGTAATAAATTTAGCTCCTGTCCAATCAATATGATGATTTTCATTTTTTTATATGCAAGAATAAGGCACTAATTTTTTCCTGCCTGCTTACCTTGTATTGGTGTTGTTTTACACGTGTCTTTAATGATTTACCAATTTGACGAATATAAATTTTATGGCACCAAGCAGAAATACCTGGCATTGGTCTAGAAGTTTTAAGTATAAAATTTGAAATGATCGAAATGAAAATTGTGTTCAATATTATTTTATGCATTTTTGTCTTACGATTCTTCATTCATGATCTACAGTCCCTTGGACTTTTTTAATATTTTTAGGAGAATAGTGGTACCTAGGCTATGAAAGAAGCATCCTAGAGCAAAAAATCATTATATAACTTTGATCTCAATTTTTATTTCCAACATTTCATATTTTATGCATTAAGGCCGTAGACACCATATTTCTTGAGAAAAAAAGCAAAAACTAAAAATTGGCAAATTTTTGAGGTTTTTGGGCCCTAGGGGGCCGGGGTTAGGCTGCCCCCCAGAGTTTAATAGCCTAAAACCTCCCCAAGACCTATAGAAAGTGCCTTGCAAAAGAATTTTTGAAAAAGGTCCATTGTAGGCCGAATGTATAAGGTACAAACATACATACATACATACAGAGCCACGAAGAAAATTTATATATAGATTCTGAAACTTGTTAAAAATATGAAGGTCAAATCTACAATTTTTGAATTAAATTTGTTTGAAAGATAATGTGACACTTGGGACAAAAAAATTGATTTTTGAAAATTGTAATGTGAAACTTGTGACAAAATGTTTAATAGTTGAAATTGTTATGTGAAACTTGTGGCAAAAAAAAATTGTTTGGAATTTATAATTTGAAACTTTTAAAAAAAATTTAAGAAACTATTGATAATAGCTAAAGCTTTGTTAAAGTTAATAAGAAACCCATATAAAAATACAATAATTGTCTTTAATATCAATCTGAAAACAATAATAAAATTTCTGGTACCTGGTTGTTTCCAATTGAACAAAGCGTGTGGAAATATTATCATAAAGATTAACTTTACCTGCGGCCGCCATTACCAATTAAAGTCAAAATTTAAACAAACAGGTTATACAGCAAACTTTATCTATTATAATATTTTTGGGATATTACATGAACCACAACTCTGATTTTCGATTTTATTTCCAACATTTCATATTTTATGCATTAAGGCCGTAGACGCCATATTTCTTGACAAAAAATGCAAAAACTCAAAATCGGCAAATTTTTGAGGTTTTTGGGCCCTAGGGGGCCGGGGTTAGGATGCCCCAAAGAGTTTAATAGCCTAAAACCACCCCAAGACCTATAGAAAGTGCCTTGCAAAAGAATATTTGAAAAAGGTCCATTGTAGGCCGAATCCATAAGGTACAAACATACATACATACATACAGAGCCACGAAGAGAATTTATATATAGATAAAGAATAACCTACCTGCGGCTGCCATTACCAATTAAAGTCAAAATGTAAACAAACAGGTTTATACAGCAAACCTTATCTATTAGAGGTTTTTGGGCCCTAGGGGGCCGGGGTTAGGATGCCCCAAAGAGTTTAATAGCCTAAAACCACCCCAAGACCTATAGAAAGTGCCTTGCGAAAGAATTTTTGAAAAAGGTCCATTGTAGGCCGAATGCATAAGGTACAAACATACATACATACATACAGAGCCACGAAGAGAATTTATATATAGATTTTTGTACGGAGTTTTATAAATACCAGCGAACTCCAATTCCCTGGGAGAGTTCTTTATTAACATATTACCCACATTATTACGATTAGAAAACACTATATAAAAATCAAGTTGTTTCGGTAATCTTTCCTTAATGATATGGCAAAACTATAGAATTTGACAATGAACGAGGCTCTGTTGAAGCATTAGAGAAAGTTTTTTTAGCACCCTTCAAAGCTAAATCGATATAAGAGGAGGGGTATTTTAATGAAAGGGCAATTGACCTAATGTTATTAATCTCTTCATTAAAGAATTCAGGAGAGCACTCTTAACGCCCTCAAAAACATATTTCTAAAAACAGAAATTTTAACATTTTTTGGATGTGAAGAATAAAAGTAAACATATGCAAGTACATTCGTAGGTTTTCTATATACACTAAAGCGTAACTCATTAGGTAACCTATGGATCAGGACATCTAAGAAGGGCAAATTACCACTTATTTCTTCTTCCATTGTGAATTTGATTGTCGGCACTAATGAATTCAATTTTGTTAGGAAATCAACTTTATTTAAAGATTTGGGACAAATGCAAAGAATATCGTCAACATATCTATACCATTTAACATTTTTGGGCAAAATTGAGCTTAACATTTTACTCTCAAAAAACTCCATATATAAATTACTTAGGAGGGGGGATAAACAGTTATCCATAGCAAGACCAAATTTTTGTATATAATAATTATTTTCAAATTGAAAATGACAATCTACCACACATAACTTAATTAACTCTATTATAGTGGTAGATGGAAGGGGAAGGGACATCTTAGATGTCCTGATCCATAGGTTACCTAATGAGTTACGCTTTAGTGTATATAGAAAACCTACGAATGTACTTGCATACGTTCATTTTTATTCATCGCATCCAAAAAATGTTAAACTTTCTGTTTTTAGAAATATGTTTTTGAGAGCTTTAAGAGTTTCCTCTCCTGAATTTCTTAATGAAGAGATTAATAACATTAGGTCAATTGCCCTTTCATTAAAATACCCCTCTTCTTATATCGATTTAGCTTTGAAGGGTGCTAAAAAAACTTTCTCTAACACTTCAAAAGAGCCCCTTTTATTATCAAATTCTATAGTTTTGCCATACCACGAATCATTGGACCCCCTTCCAAGATTAGCCAAACAACTTGATTTTAATATAGTGTTTTCTAATCGTAATAACGTGGGTAATATGTTAATAAAAAACTCTCCAAGCGAATTGGAGTCCGCTGGTATTTATAAAATTCCGTGCAAAAATTGCCATAAAATTTATATTGGTCAAACTGGTAAATCATTAAAAACACGTGTAAAACAACACCAATATAACGTAAGTAGACAGGAAAACAGTAGTGCCTTATTCTTGCATATAAAAAATGAAAATCATCATATTGATTGGACAGGAGATAATTTATTACCTATGAAAAATCAATGTTGTTAAGAAATATTATTGAATCGTCTCTAATTAAATTTAATAGATCTAATATTATAAACATTAGTAACGGTCTCTTCAAACTTGATACTTTCGTCACGAGGGCAATAGCCTCTTCAAAGAGGGTTGACAACTAGCGGATAGTTTTTTACTTTTTCTTACTTTACTCCTTTGTTTCCCAAAAGATCCCTTTCTGGACATTAGTCCTTTCCTGTGCTTTCACCCTTTTAAAATACCACTCTTCCCTCCCACTCTTCTCAACTCCTCACCAGATGTTTTCTGCATCTAGTGTTCAGTTGGGTTTTTGACTCTGACGAAGACCGCTTGTTACGGTTGAAAGATCTTAGTCTTGTTTTCCCATTTCTTATTGTGGTTTGATCATATATATATATATATATATATATATATATATAAATAGGTATATATATTTTCGATATTTCGACATTCTTCATTATCAGGAAGGAGAGTACAAAGTACTGGTGATGAGAAGGAAACCATAACTCAATAAGAAGTAATCCTCTATATATCTAAACTATATTGACAAAAAGGACACATAGATATGAAGCAGGAACTCACTTCTATATATCGACGGCCTCGTCAAACGGAAAATTAGAGACTGTAAGTGTGTGCATCTAATTTCTCTAGTTTTCTTTTTCTACATTGAACTCTGTTCCTTTCGTGTCGTATTTCCAATGAAAAAGTATATATGCACATATATATTTACAAAAAGAGACCATTCTGCCCTTGATTTTTTTCCTTAGTATGTTAGAGTATGGAGCGTAGGCGGTATCATATCATAGTCAATGTTCAGCTGAGAAATGACAGGGTGTCATCAAACGAGAGAACCGTGTAATTCGGCTGTATAATAAAAGTACTAGTTACAACTCTTTAAGACATAATAGTTTGGAGACAAAGAGGAAATTTACAGAAATAAAATTAACACCTATTTAACAGTAACAAATTTCATGTTACGAAACATGAGTGCCCCAAAACTGTGCAACGGGACACGACTGTGAGTTCGTGCTCTACACCGATATGCCATAGAGGCGGACATAATGACTGGATGTGGTATTGTGGAGTCTGTGTGTATACCACACATACCATTGATTCCGAGCCACTGTCTGTTTCCGTTGAAATGATTGCAATGTCCTGTCAGAGTCTATTTCGCAATGACGTTAACTAAGTCGCAAAGGGAGTCTTTATCTAACCCAGGAATTCAAGTTAGCGAGACCAAGTTTTTCTCACGTGGTCAACTATAGTTTACTTGCTCAAGAGTCAGAGGTTCCAACTGTTTGTTCTTCCGTGAACCTGAAGGACAGACAGCTAATGTGGTGTATACAGAGGCATTTGTTTAACACTGTACTAATAATAGTATTTCCTACTATTCTATAATTTCTAATTATAGTATTAGTATATATAATACTATAATTGATATTTTGGAATACCAAGTATAATAGAATTTTTGATTCCGTCAAAGACGGGTACGTTTGCTAGTACTATATAAAGTAAATAAAATTACAAATTGATAAATAAAATAACATCAACGACCCTCTAGGTTTCAAACGCCTACTTTGAGAAAGACTGCTCTAAGCCTACACCAAGTTCTGTAATTTTTTTACTACTAAGTATTATAAACATTCTGATTTTACTTTTGTATGTTTTTGGAATGCATATTTGATCAATTGTATTAGTACTAGAATAGAATAATATTTGTATTTAAAGTATAAACTTTATACAAAGGAGTATTACATTGCTTCATAGTTTAAAATTCACATGCTAGTATTTTCAAGCCATAATATTATCAATAATAACGAAATACATAAAAAACAAAACAAAAAATTCTTAAATATACTGATATTTGAATATTTCTTAAAAGCTTTTCTTTTGTTTTCTCCTTTTTATTGTTCATTTAAAATAAAAGCTCTAATTTTTAAAATATTTACAAAATAGTTAAAAAACTTTTTACAAAATAATTAAAAATTTACAGCATAGTTGAAAACCTAATTACAAAATAGTTAAAAATTTACAAAAATGTTTACAAAAGTGAAATATATTTGCAGCCTGCCTTTTGTGTAGAATTCCTAGGAGAGAGGCAAGGTTGGTTTCATTTGACCACTCGTTATTAAAAAAAAAAAAAAAAAATTGTGGGGGTAAGAAGGCTTCCCGTAGAGGGCCTTAAATAGGACATCTCAATACTATATGGGCCAAAGTTTCACATTCCTGCATATTGCATATTGTACAGGTTTTTAATCTTATATAAGATTAAACAGTTTTAATTTTATAAAATAGAATAGAATAATATATTTGTAATTAAAGTACAAACTTTATACAAAGGAGTATTACATTACAATCAATAATAACGAAATACATAACAAACAAAACAAAGAAAATCTGAAATATACTGATATATGAACCCTTTTTAATAGGTTTTTTTTTAATTTCCTTTTCTCCTTTTTACTATTCGTTTAAAATAAAAGCTCTAATTTTTAAAATATTTACAAAAAAGTAAAATATATTTGCAGCCTGTCTTTTGTGTAGAATTCCTAGGAGAGAGGCAAGGTTGGTTTCATCCGACCACTCGTTATTGAAAAAGCTGTGGGGTAAGAAGGCTTGCCGTTGAGGGCCATAGATGGGACATCTCAATAGTATATGGGCCAAAGTCTCACATTCCTGCATATTACATATTGTACAGAGCTCCTCAGTTTTAATTTTATATAAGATACCTCTGAACGAAAGGTGTAGGCTGTCACCGCCTGCTGTTCTTAATTGCGCTAGTGTTCTTTGATAATTATATGTTAAATTAAGATCTGGATTTAAATAGCTAGTGTCTATGTGGTTAAAGCTGTTTATTATTCTATATAATTTACTGTAAGAAGAGCTTTGTATTTTATGGAAGTCCTGTAACTTAAGTCTATTGGAGTAATTCTTGAGGATTGTGTTCCTTGACTCCAATTGTATTAGTACTAGTCCAAATTTAAGTAAAATAAATATAACATCAGGTGGTTATATCTCACTTGCTTCAACTTGTAATAACTCTTTGTAAAATGATTGGATTCTATACCATTTTTTTATGTCTGATACTTAATTATATTTTCGGACTTCAATATGTAATGAATATACCAGGAAAGCAAACGACGTGTATGGGTTATTGAGAAAGGTAGTAACATCCTTTTATTCAGATATATATGTATTTAAATTATAACAAAGCCATTATAGAAATAGACGTTCTCATGACACAATTCTATATTTTGTCATCATTGTGGTCAGGTGACAGACTGTATCAAAACACTACCTTTCAGTGTGATATTTCGTCTCCTGAAGAGGACGGACGAATGTCGATAGATGCAAAATATGACTATCTTTGTTGATTTTGTTATACGGTATATTCAATTCATATATATATATATTTGATCAAACCACAAAAAGAAATGGGAAAACAAGACTAAGATCTTTCAATCGTAACAAGCGGTCTTTGTCAGAGTCAAAAGTTGGGTTTTTGACTCTGACGAAGACCGATTGTTGCGGTTGAAAGATCTTAGTCTTGTTTTCCCATTTCTTATTGTGGTTTGATCATTGATTGTCATTTCACGTGTTTATGTGAAATCTTTTTATATATATATATATATATTAAAATTAAAGTTTATATAGACGCACTTAGTTCTTGAGGTTCAAATTAAACTCTCATTACCAACAGTTTGTTTTGTATTAAAACCTTTTTTAATAGGTAGTAGTATAAACATTAAAACAGAAAAACTAACTATTACATTACAATTTAATATACTTATTTATTCTGTTACAGAGTTTTATTCTTTTCCTATGTATTAGGTTTTTAAGGAAAAACTGACAATGACAGTTTAATGTCAATCTCAAGAAATCTCGGATTTCTGATAAATTTCAATTTTGTTCTATTTCCCGGTCGATAAATTTAACTATATTTATAAATATCTATTCGATATTTCGACATTCGTCATATTCAGGAAGAAGAATGCAAAGTATTGGCGATGAGAAAGAAACCAAAACTCAATAAGAAGAATCCTCTATATATCTAAACTATATTGACAAAAAGGACACACAAATATGAAGCACAAACGCACTGCTATTTATTGACGGCCTCGTCAAACGGAAAATTAGAGACTCTAAGTGTGTGCTTTTAATTTCTCTAGGTTTCTTTTTCTATATTGAACTCTGTTTGTTCGTTTCGTGTCGTATTTCCAACGAAAAAGTATATATGCACATATATATTTACAAATATAGACCTTTCTCCCCTTGATTTTTATCCTTGGTATGTTGGAGTATGGAGGGTTCGCGGTTACATTTCATAGTCAATGTTCAGCTGAGAAATGACAAGGTGTCAGCAACAGAAAGAACCCTGTCCTTCGGCTGTATAATAAAAGTACTAGTTACAACTCTTTAAGACATACTAGTTTGGAGACAAAGAGGAAATTTACAGAAATAAAATTAACATCAATTAAATAATCAAATAAGTTTTATTTTAAGATTAGACAATGATAATGCAAGTATTACCTACGGATAACATTTCAATACAAACACTTCCTGTTATCTAGTCGTATACATTTCAGAGTGCTCAAGTATCAGACACTCTTCATATGTTCGTTCTGCACAGGGCTTGCAAAATACGGTTTACAATTCGTTTTAAATAAACAATAAAAACAACCAAACACAACTTTTTAACCTTTATGATTTCGCATAACATGAGTTCTTAATGTTCCTTTAGACGATGATTGAAAACTGCAGTCACGACATTTATATAGTCCATATTGATGTGTACAGTCTATATGTGCTGTAAAATTACCTCTATGATTTGTTTTATAAGAACAATAAAAACAAGAAAATTCACCCTTATGACCTTTATGAATTCGCTTAACATGAGTTCTTAATGCTCCCCTAGACGATGTTTGAAAACTGCAGTTCTCACATTTATATATTCCATATCGATGTTTACTCTCTATATGAATTCGCAGATTCTGTTTCCGGACACTCTTGTAAGGGCACAAAGCACAGTAATAAGTTATTTCAAATGGATTATGAGCAGTGTAAACATGTTGCTGAAACATTTCACTATTTTTACAAACCTTTTTGCATTGGCAACACTGAAACTCTGATTGATTCCTATGATCTAAATTCAAATGACTGAAATATACATCTTTTCTGTTACTCGAATAACTACAGATAGAACAACTGAAAATGACTTCAGAAGAGTGCTCCCATTTCCTGTGCTTGTTCAGTTGATGTTGAAATTTAAATGACTTGTTACATGACTTACAAGTATATTTATACACTAACTTAGAATGTTTAGAAAGTTCATGCCTCAAAAGATATTGATTCGTCTTCCCTTCATATGAACAAAAATTGCACATAAATCGTCTTCCTGAATGCTTATATTTAAAATGATTAGATAGACATTCCTTGTTAGTCGTCGAATAACTACATAAACTACATTTCAATAAATCTTTACTCGTGTTATGGACAATCATCATATGCCGAGACATATTTCCAGCAGATAATACAGAACCGCACACATGACATGCTTCTTTAATGTGAACATGTAATCTATGCCGTTCTAATAAACTCTTGGTGCCTGCACTATATTCGCACTCTTGGCAGCTAAATACTCTATCCCCTAGAGGGTGAAAACGACGAATGTGTTGCTTCAAACATTCGACACTCGAGAAGACTTTACTAGGACAAAAGCCACACTGAAGTCGACGTTCACTGTGACGGGCTTCATAATGTCTTATCATATCCGATCGCCGTTGGTTACAATAATCACACTTATTACATTTAAACATACTATTCTTTTCTAATATAATAAGTTTAGCAATATTATCTATAGATTTTACAGATTTTTTGGGGAAACACCCTACACATTTGGAAAACAACCTCATATGATACTGCCATTCACATTCTTCAGTAAACTGCTGATGGCAGCAGTAGCACTGATACACATCTTCAGTGGCATCGGCATTCCTGATATAAGGAACTGTCTTTCTAGTTTCCAGAATTCTTCTCAGCATTACTGAAGAACCTTCCTTATCATTACTACTATATCGACCTTCACTACAACGCAATGTAGTTCTTAAATCATTCTCTATCAGAGCGTTTTCTGTTCGTTCTTCCAAAGTGTCAAACCCACCACTGTTATATTCAGCCTTCACACAAGAGAAAACAGTATTGTAACAGTCACTACTCGTTATGGCATCACTGACTTCTTCTTTTATATTGGAACATACAGTATCATCCTGTTCATAATTTATCACATCTTCTGATATTGAGTCTATTCTACTGCTCTGGTAATTATCACAATTTGTTTCCTCATTATCCTCTTCTGTCTTTATGTTGATGCCTAATGTATTAGCTATGTTATCGCTGCTGACATCATCGTAGTTTCTTCTTGCTCTTCTTTTGCTGTTAGCTATGTTCTGATCCGTAACTTTTTTGAATTCATTACATCCATGTACTCCGTGTCCACTGAGGTTCTGCACTTTCTTTAGGATATCACTACTGATAGACTTTGATTTCACAATGTCAACGAGTTTGACTTGAACTTCCTTTAGTCTTCTAGCATGCATTCTCCAGTCTTCACCTGGAAATCAACATTCAACATTAAACAACTCATATTAACATCATGTGTCGTGTTATTATATATGTCCACAAGTTTGCATGACTGTAATTTCAGACAATACATAAGAATAGAATTGTATGTTATTTAACCTGCCTTAATAGGGTTTAAATCTTAAATTCAATGATCAATAATTAATATTTAATGTGATTATAAAACTATAGTAAACAATAACTCATGTATTTTCCTATGAACTATTTGTCTAAAAGATTAGATCAGTCATCGTCAGCACAGATATGACATTGTCCGTTATGAGGAACACCAGTACTTTGTCCTCTGAAAATAATAGTGTCAGATTGATCAATAATTATTTATTGCTCTATGTATACTCGTATATACACACACTGTGTATATTGTGTGTATTCACAATTAGTAAACTGAATATTACGTATTATTTAAACAAATAACTGAAATACATGTTTACCTGAACGTAGAATATTATAAGAATCTTCCTCAACTTTAATTTCGCTCACCGTGTCATCACATTCTTCTGGAAGAGAAAATTCATTACAATTTTATTCAAAATTTACATAATATTAAAAGGCGAAAAATTTACAGTTGTAATTAAATTGAATATTTCTATGTGTTAGTTTATTGTAATTGAAATGCTATTATCAAAAAACGGCAGACATGTGTACTGTATAGTATACGAAATTCCAAATACCAGTTAATACAAGTAATAAAACTTTTTTTATTATGCCATTAGGGAGACTTATTTCTGACATGAGAAATTACAAATACTATCAGTGGAAATTTAATTCAGTTTCCGTATCAGAGTAAAAGGAGCAGGTGTTTACACATTAATTTATATACGTGTATATAAATAAAAAAAATGTTACAAGCATTCTTGAGCATTTTCAAGCAGGATTGAACACATAATGTGATTTAAATTATGAATCTAACAATTCCAAAATTCATTTCAAAGACTTAAATACTTTACCTTCTTTAATCTTCAAATTTCCCAACATGGTTTTCAATAAACAACACAGCAGGTTTCACACAGTATATCGCCACAGCATATCAAAAATCGGAGGTTTCACACAGTGTTGCACGACAGAATTATTCCTCTAAACCGCTAAATATCAAACTATTTCTTTTACCACCCTCTTTGAAAATTAATTATCATTCAGCACACCCCCATTTTTATACACCTCTAAAACTTAAAAACCACAATTTCATTTTTTAATTAATTTAGTTATATGAGTCAGTTCTGTTTAAATTTGCATTCTAAACTAGAAATGTTTACCGTTGAGAAAATTGAAACCCAACTTTATAATATTAATAATATATTTTCATCAAATTAAAAGTAACAATATAAATATGTAATCAGTTTTCGTTTGCATGCTAATCGAATAAGATGAATGAATTTCATGATATTTAATAAGTTTGTTGATATCAGGTTCGATTTTACTCAAAAACAGTTGTACGTCGCCACGTTTGGTAACTTGCAAATGATTTCTCTTTTTAGTAAGCTGCGTTGTCACAGCGCTAAATCCACATTCACACAAATATGACAATATGATTGCTATCAAAAATCGTTGAACGATAGACCACAATCCAGGGTACAACTGCGGAACAGAGTACAAAAGCAGCGATGACATTTTTTGTTTTTATTAAGTTTATGTCAATCCTTGAAGTTGGGGATTCACATCATTAAGCAATGTATAAAGGTCTATCAGGTATGCAATATCCTTCTTTGAGGTTTTCGCGTAATTCTGTGTCTTTGTTTTCCAAGAACTCCATAACAGAGTCAAAGAGATTGTAAAAACGAGTCAGACAATTTCTTTTTGATAGCCAACCCACTTCTGTGTGAAAGATTAATCTGTTGAAATCTTCATCATTATCAACACAAAGCCGATTAAATTATCTGTCATTTAAAGAGTTCTCTCGGCGTTTATTGCCTGCTCTGATGACATGTTGCAATGATTGGAATAGTCGTTCACTTAAATTTCCAGCAACTAAATCCAGTCGATGTATAATGCAATATACAGCAAGAAGATCAGGAATTTTGTTTCTTAAGTATGGTATGAAGCCTTTTTGACACCCCGTCATGGCTGGAGCACCATCTGTAGCAGCTGATATAATATTCTTAAACGGAATTCCTTTTTCATTACATAACCTTTTTAGTGTTTTAAATATGATTTCTCGTTTTGTGTTGTCTCTAAATTTCTAGGAAATAAAGGTTCTTGACATAGTTTTTCAAGAAATCTCACGTAAAACAACAACAATGCTTCATTAGTTGTTGAAGTGGACTCATCCAACTGAATTGAAAATTTACTAGCCTTCGTATGATTGCACAAGCACCTTTCATGTTTTCAGCCATTTCATCAATTCGTCTTTCGGCAGAACTATTACTCAAAGGTATTTTAAGAATTATATCTGCCACTGGTTTATGGAGAACAGTACTTATACTTCTTTTATCGCAGGCAAAATTAACATTTCTCCGATAGTACGTGCTTTACCTGTTTGAGCAATGAACAGAGAGATATTGTATGAATCTCGAAGTCCGTCATCGTCTTGCTTAGCAGCCATCTAAAAAACTTTCGATACACTTGGCTGAGCATTATGCTTCTTTCCAGATCTTGAAAATATGCTACATTTTTGTCCTTCTTATCCGGATGCATTTTAGTCAAATGACTTGATGTCTTCATCGCTTCCTTCGAAAATGTTTTTGAACAAAGAAGGCGCAAAGGCAAAGATGGGTTTGTCGAATTTCTAAGAATCCATATTTAGTTTATTCTACGCTGTATTGCCGTTTCTTCTTTTCTGCTTCCGACATGGCTTTGTTTTAATAAATATGTAAATAAAGTGTTGAACTTCAATACTTGTTTAAAGATAGCGCGCGAACCACAAACAAAAATATAAGTAAACTTAGAAGTCTGTATATAGGATTTAAATACAGCAAGTAACGACTTACGTCTTTCAAGTATTTTACGTCTTTCGATGATCAATCGTACTGAGCAAGAATCGATGACCCAGACGATTTCTACCGGATTACACTAATAGCATTATTTAAGTTTAGCATTTAGTCGGCAAAGTAAGCATATTGTTCAGCATATACTGGTATCTATTGATGAAACTAAAACTTTATATTTTTTAAATGTTTTGTACTTTACTAAGATACGATTATTTTTGATACTGCTGTACATGTTTTTGTGCTAAAAACTTATGTTGAGTCTAGAGGCCAAACAAAACAACACGTTTTTTATTGTTATCAATAGTCAATTATCAATTATCAATAGATTGAGATTGCTTTTTATGCATTTCTCGAAAGCCTAGATTTAGAGTAAGTATATTTCGCTTTCATTGAGGATTGAACATAGAACTAATACATACAAATATATATCATTGTTACTTTATACTTAAATGTTGGATTCATTTTAGTAAATGTAGTTTCACGTAGTACATATGTATTTGTACGTGCTATTATTGTTTCTTCATATATGTACGTACATTGCTACAGAGCGTGTATTTACAAATTTGCAAAGTAAATATGAATTCAACTCATCAAAATGTTTGTTTACATTCGGAATCACCAAAATATATTGCTATTTCAAAATTACTATTATTGTACTAATTTATTAGAACAAAACTATTTTTTTTAATATCTTTCTCATTTATATAATATATGATTCTCATTATAACATAATTATTATTTTATATTTCCACTAATAAATAATACAACTAACAATAATAACTTATTTAACTACGGAAAATAAATTGATATTAATTCGTATTATAGATAAATATGGGTAATTTTTCATAGAATTTTAGTTGTAATTTAGAAATGGTTCAAATAAAAACCGCCGCCAAGCCAGCGTTTTTATAATTTGTAATCTTGAATATTTATAATGTATAGAAATAGTATACGATGTTTACAATAAGTGAACTGGTTCGGTGTACGATACTATTTGACACTGGATTGTCATGAGATAATTGTAAAAACAATTTTCTAACACAACTTTTTGAACAATAATTATATAGATATTTTCATTTTAGACAGAAATGACGCCGTTACGTTATCTATATAAATACGATAATGATCTTGTCTGTACATTGCTTAGAACTGACTCATTTCAAGTTTTCATTATGTTTCATACATTGGAGAAACCGAATCCACCCTTAGAAATATTTCTGTTGGTTTGTCGGTCTGTCGGTTTGTCTGTTAGTCCGCAAAACTTTGTCACAAGTAAACTCAGCTACCATAAAACATATAAAGCTGAAACTTTTACAGTATGTTTGTGTATGTCTAACTTAAAATATAGGCTCTGAATTGATTGGAAATTCAAGGTAGAAGTGAAGTTATGTACGTTTAAAACAAAAACGATTGTCACAAGTAAACTCAGCCACCATAAGACATGGCGAACTGGAACTATGACACTGGATTAGTGTATGCTTAACTTAAAATACGAGCTATAAATAGATTCATAATTCAGTACAGAAGCGAAGTAATAGGGCTTTAAGCGTATTTTCCTAACTTCACAGACATGTTTGTTTTGAAAATACACAGGTGTGGCAAGTAGGTATTGTTAGTTGATTTTAATTTCATTGGTGCATATGAATTCATTGCGTATTTGACATCTTTGAAAAGTTGTTTCCCAGAGTTGAGGATGTACTATCTATTACGAATAAATAGTTTTGTAAACGAGCAATTCTCAGCCCTTAATATGAAGAGGCAGTAAAAACCAACAAACAAGTTCTTACGCTATATCAAACCGAGGTAAAGAACTTACAAGTCAGTAAAGAGATTGGATTAGTGATGAAGAAGCAGTTCATTATCTAATTGAATTTCTTGACTCTGAATTTATTCCTCTTGGACTGCCTGCTCATGAGTAAAAACTTCAAGTAGGAGCACCAATCATGCTGCAATTTAGTAGCAGTAACAAATTTCATGTTACGAAACATGAGTGCCACAAAACTGTGCAACGGGACACTACTCTGAGTTCGTGCTCTACACAGATATGCCATAGAGGCGGACATAACGACTGGATGTGGTATTGGGGAGTCTGTGTGTATACCACGCATACCTTTGATTCCGAGCCACAGTCTGATGATTGCAAATTCCCTTTACAGTCTATTTCGCAATGACGTTAACTAAGTCGCAAAGGGATACTTTATCTAACGCAGGAATTGAAGTTAGCGAGACCAAGTTTTTGTCACATGTTCAACTGTAGTTTACTTGCTCAAGAGTCAGAGGTTTCAACTGTTTGTTCTCCCATGAACCTGAAGGACAGACAGCTAATGTAGTGTATTCAGAGGCATTTGTTTAACACTGTACTAATAATGGTATTTTCTACTATTCTATAATTTCTAATGACATTTTGGAATACCAAAACTGACGGAACTTTTGATTCTGTCAAAGACGGGTACGTTTGCTATGTATTATATATAACTGTAAACTTTTTTTAATTTAATATTGGCTTAATAAAAACACTGGTAATAATGTAAGGTATGGGACCAGAGTGGCCCAGTGGCTTGCGTGATCGCCGATGACAGTAGAGCAAATGTATTATAAATAAATGTAACAAGTAAATATTGTTTTGAATTTAAAATGTGAGTAATATAAAAAATGGTAATAAAGTAAAGGGATCTAGCCAGGATAGCCAGTAGCTTGCTTGCTTGCCGATGACAGTAGTGCAAATGTATTATAAATAAACACAATAAAAACACTTTTTTTACTTTACTATAAGTAAAGTATAGTGATCGTGAAAAAATTCGATCTCGAGATTTTGACGGAATTACATTTTTGAGGTCCCAGAAGTCGTTTTATGAGGTTTTTACGATGATGTCTGTGTGTGTGTGTGGGTGGGTGGGTGGGTGGGTGAGTGTGTTAGCATTGCTTGTTACCACGCTACGGTCCAGAATCTTTGATGGATCAAGTTGATATTTTACACAAAAATGGGCCCCATTTAGACGAAGATCCCTATTGTTTGGGAAGAATTATGCATGATGGGAAAGTCACTTTTTTTGCCAAAAACCGTTTTTTTAAAACATTTATTTCTCCTAAACTGATAGCCCTAGAGTTTTGAAATTTTGACATTATCTTTGAAGTTACAAATGCAACAAACGAAAAATATATTCAGAATTTTAAAACAAGAGGAAATATTTTTTTTTCAATAAAATGTAAAAATTTTGACTTATAATTCAATCTCAAACCCTGTGAGAGCGATACAAGCCATACTGTTTGACGGACAAGAATGAAACTATGCCTATAAATAGAACATTATATGGAGAATGAGTTGAGATATTTTTTTCTAAAATTACATTCGCTAAAGGGCCGTTACAGTACGATTTGTGTTTTCAGAAAATGTTTTTTTGACGCTAAACGGCTCGTTAAAAAATAATGAAAATTTGACCAAAAATGGAACAAAAAATTAGCAATTCATAAAAAAAAAATCATGAAGTTTCAATTACGGGAAAGAGCAATAACGATATAAAAACTGTTTGTTTATCCTAGACTAAGAGATCACCTGCTATACTTGTCGAATTTGTTGTATTTTTTTACATTGTTTACATTGACTTAGAAATTTTTTGAGCGAATCCACTGAGATAAAATTGATGTTTCTAATGGAAAAATGAAAATATATTATTGACTTATAAGAGATGTAAGAGGAAAATATTGTGCAGGTAAATGATAACACTCATTAAAAAAAAATGTGTATATATGTTATTTGACAAAGGGGAAGGAAAATGATCTTATTAAATACTAAGAAGCCATAAAATTTCCAGTATAATAATTCTGTTAAAAACCAAAAATGTAAAAGATAATTCAAAATATAATTCTTTCGTTTAGAGATTAAGAACTGTAATTATCGTACATTTTTAATTAAGAAATCACCTTAAAACAACATTTTTTTCGCTGTTTAAGATGTTTTTCAGAGAAAAAAAGGGTATTTCACTGTTTCAAATTTGAAAATATTACATTAATATTCAATGTAGAAGGATGTCAAGTAAACTATGTAAGAAATCTACTGGCTATTTGAACAATAGCCATGTTCTCTTGTAGGATTAATATTTCGTTTCAAGAAATGTTCACATTGGTTTTTCAAAAATGTTATTACTGCTGTAGTTATACTAATGAAATTATTTGCAAATAATAAATTATTTGTGATGTACAAAAATAAGCTTATAAATTGATATGTCCTTCAATCACTATCTGTACTACCTCACGAATGCAATGCTAATAATTATATCCCATTTAGATATTTATGTTATGCTTAAATAATACGTTATGTTTTATATACTCAAGAAATTTGACATTGAGTTACTTATAGTAAAGTAGAGTGTAGGCCACTCCAGATTTTTTAATTTAATATTTGCATAATATAAACACTGGTAATAAGGTAAGGTATGGAACTAGAGTAGCCCAGTGGCTTGCGTGCTGGCTGTTGACTGGGAGCACGTTAATTAGAACTAACTCATTTCAAGTTTTCTTTACGTTTCATACTTTAGAGTAGCCACATGTACCCTTAGAATAATTTCTGTCTGTCGGTTTGTCCACAAAATATTGCCACCATAAGAATATAAAGCTGAAACTTTGATTGTAGATTTGTGTATGTCTAACTTAAAATCTAATCATTGGATGGATGGAATATTCAATGATGAAGTGAAGTTTTGAACTTTTAAGTCGTGTTTAGCTAACTACACAA